>JAVKPL010002857.1:0-186915 GCA_032173675.1 Gastrolobium villosum
CCTTGTTGGCCTCTTCGGCTCAGGTTGGTCTTTGCTCCCCAATAAAATCAAGCGACACGTCCTTCCCACACCTGATGAGGAATGGGCAATGGCTGCAATAATCCTGCGGGCTTTAAATGATCATACTTCTGTTGTTGGCAAACATCACAAGCTCGTACAAAATTTGCTACATCCTTGCGCATGCCCTTCCAATAAAAGACCCCAGCTACTCTTTTCAGTGTTCTTAATTCCCCAGAATGACCACCCCAAGGAGAAGAATGAAATTCTATGAGGATGGCAGTAATCCGTGGAGAGTGTCGAGGGAGAACCAACCTGTTTTTATACCACAAACTGCCTTTGAGCACCTGATAGACGGGATGAGAGTTAGCATCTTGTAACACATCAGTAAAAATTCCTTTAGTCACGGGATCCAGAAGAATCTCTTCGGACATCCCCTGTAAATCCGGACTTGACACCATGGTTAATTCCTTGCAGTCCATGACACGAGACAGAGCATCCGCTGCTGTATTCTCCCTTCCAGGTTTGTAACGTATCTCAAAATCAAATCCCATCAATTTGGCCACCCATTTTGTTGACCCTCTACCATTAAACGTTGTTCGGTTAAATACTTGAGACTCCTATGATCAGTGGTAATCACAAAATGGCGGCCCAACAAATAATGACGCCATTTATAAACGGCAAAAACAATGGCTTTTAACTCCCGCTCATAAACGGATAACAACTTGTCTTTCTCCGAAAAGCCTTACTTAAAAAAGCAATGGGTCGGCCCTTGCATCAGAACTGCCCCCATACCCGCTCCTGATGCATCCGTCTCTACAAAGAATGTCTCCTCAAATTGTGGTAATGCTAGAGTGGGCAGTTTCAACATCTCCGCTTTGAGAGCTTCAAAGGACAGTTGGGTCTGATTAGTCACAGAAAACTATCCTTCTTAAGCAATTGTGTCAATGGTTTTGCAATTTGACCATATTGCCTCACGAATCTCCTGTAATACCCTGTTAGTCCTAAGAATCCCCGAAGGCCCTTCACATTCATTGGGGTCGGCCACTGTTGCACAGCTGCTATTTTTTGCTGGTCGGCCTTCACCTTCCTTGGAGATGATGTGACCTAAGTACTCCAGTTCTCTTTCCACAAACGTGCATTTTTTTTTATTTGCAGAAAAGTGATTCTGTCTCAAGATATCCAACACCATTTGCAAGTGTTCACAGTGTTGGTCCATATTGGTGCTATAAACCAAAATGTCATCAAAGAACACCAAAACGAATTTACGTAAATATGGCTTGAAGACCGTATTCATCAAGGACTGAAACGTGGAAGGAGCATTCCTCAAGCCAAAGGGCATAACGAGGTACTCATAATGCCCCTCATGCGTACGAAACGCGGTTTTCTCAATATCCTCCACCCTCATCCTAATTTGATTATAGCCAGATTTTAAATCCAGCTTGGAAAATATTTCTGCACCGTTCAATTCATCAAGTAATTCGTCAATAACAGGTAAAGGGAATTTATCAAGGATTGTTACCTTGTTCAGTGCTCTATAATCCACACAGAATCGCCAACTTCCATCTTTTTTCCTCACCAAGATCAGTGGGCTTGAGTAAGGACTGCAACTGGGTCTGATCATCCCCACTTCTAACATCTCTCTGACAAACCTTTCAATTTCTTCCTTCTGGTAGTATGGGTAGCGATAAGGTCTGATGTTTGGGATGTCTGCTCCTTGCTTCAACAGGATTTTGTGGTCACATTCTCTTGAAGGAGGTAATTCAGAAGGAGCTGTGAATACATCTCCATATTCCATCAATAGCTCTGCAACTCGAGGGCTCTCTGCTGTTGTAGCCGTGACCTTCATTGTTGAGTATCCCAACTCAATATAATATCCCTCAGTCCCTTTCCTCCAAGACCGATTCAAGCTTTGGTAAGAGACCTGACTATATGAAAGTTCAGGATCCCCTTGCAAGGTGACCATACTCCCCTGCCATGGAATTCGTAGCGACAAATCACGCAAGGTAACAGCCTGACAAATACCCATACCTTGGACTCGGTGGCCGTCTCCTACCTCAACGCGGAATGCTTTGGATTGGACCGAAGGTATTCCAACGGCTTTCACCACCTGTTCCCCAATAAAGTTGTGAGAAGCCCCCGTATCTACCAGCACCATCACCCGATGACCAAGGATCGATCCCCATAATTTCTGGGAACGATTGGAAGTGATTCCCACCACGCTTTGGATGCTGAGTTGGAGGATCTCAGGCGGTTCGTTTCCTCCTTCGTCAGGTTTCGCTTCCTCCTCTCCATCGCCTTCTCCATCATCGTACACCAGCATCACCCTCATCTGTGGGTTAGGGCACACATGCCCAGGACCGAAGGGTCCACCGCAACGGAAGCATAGGTTGCGTTTCCGGTGGTCAGCTTCCTCCTCCGGTGATAACCGTCGGAAGTTGTTCCTCCGACGACCGTCTGACGCACTGGACGCCGCTCCTGTTGGTGGGTTGACTCCACCGCCTTCCATCGTCGTTCCCCCTACTCGATGCACGCTCCCATTTGTGTTGCTGGCCGCTGACGTGTTAGGTGAGTTATTTGGTGAAGTATGTTGGGCTGAGGTGTGTTGGGCTGAAGTGGATGGCCCATTATATCCCCACTTACTCCCCCCTCTATTTCCCAACGCAGGCCTTCCACTGTGGGTGTGGCCCAAATGCATACCATTCCCTACACGGCCCGTTCCTCCTTCTCCTCCCTTCAACACCGCCTCTCGTTCCTCCACCCTCTGCGCGAGTAACATCATCTCGCCAATATCCCTAGGAGAGTGAAGGCGGATTTCAGCTCGGATCTCAGCCCTTAACCCCGTCAAAAAGGCCGCCTGCATCAATTCCTCATCAGCTTGCCCTAATGGAGCGGACAACACCTCGAATTGCTTTCGGAATTCAGCCACCGTTCCCAGCTGCTTCAACTCCATCAACGCTTCATACGGGTTGCCTGATGGAGATGCGTGAAAGCGTTGGAGGACCGCCGTCCGGAATATCAGCCACTCCGCTAACGGATTCCGAGGTTCTCACCATTGGAACCAACTCAGAGCCTCTCCCTCCAAGCAAATCGATGCCGTCTCCAACTGCTCCTCTGGCGGAATATGATTGACCTTGAAGTATCTCTCTGCTCTAAAGATCCACCCATACGGATCCTCTCCTGAAAAATATGGGACCTCAACCCTCTTCATCCTCTCCTCATCTCTCACCGTTTGAGGACAGGTCTCATGGTTGCCTCCATGGCTTCCAGTTCCTTCGCTATTGGCTCCTCCGTTTCCTCCTGCTCGCGCCATTTCATGAAGCGTTCGCATAACCTCTACCAAGTTGGTTTCAATCTGCCGAATCCCGTCCTCTGTTCCTCCTACTCGGGCTTCCAGCGCTTCTATTCGGTGATCCATGTTTCGTGTATACACCATTCAAGGATTAATTTCCCAGAAAAGTGCTTTGATACCAATTGTTGGTACCTGGATTTGGTGCTTGAAATAACAAGAAAAGATTATCCAATTAAAGGAAACTACTGCAACTTTATTATAAGCAAAACAGAGCCATACACCAAGGTGATTACACTCTTGTTAGAAAACAGAAAAACTACCCAACCAGACTCTCCTCTCTTCAATGGACTGGCCGATTGAAGAGATTACAACCCACACCTCACCATTCTATTACTCAGAGATATTCTAACAGACCTCATCCCCTCCCTTTATATAATCCTACCTTCTCTCTCTATAACTAACTTATTTTCCCTGCCTCCTCTTCCCTTCCCCTCCAGAATCTTCCTCTCCAATCATAGCCTGCCATGTGTCCCCTCCAGCAACTGATTGTGGTTTGTCTTTACCTTCTCCTCCAATATCTTCCTCTCCATTCATAGCCTGCCATGTGTCCCCTTCAGCAACTGATTGTGGTTTGTCTTTTCCTCTATTTTTATGGACCTTCCGAGCATATACTTGGGCATAAGGCTTAAGAGGCCCATCATAGGACAATGACATATGCTCAAAGGTGAGAGTATGAGAGTGAGAACTACTGTGATCTTCTGCCTTTTGTTGCTTTATGATATTTTGCTTGCACAAACTGGTTAGATTGTCTTATCCCCGGTGTATCTGTTCTGAATAAGATTAGTTTCATATAAGAAAGATGAGAGGATGGGATCAGTTGGCTTCCTGCTAGTTGTGAGTTGTGACTACAGGTTGATTAGTCATATGCGGGTATCACTGAAAGAGTTGTAGTAGTGAGTGCTGATAATCCTTATACAATATTCCAGTTTTTGGGGACATTATGCATGGCTTTATATTTGATCTGTCTATCACTATCTGAGTAATTAAATGAAATTTAGGGAAGTTTGGGAGAAGGCACTGCCTGGATTTGGTGCTAATCCTTGTGTTTGTCCACGATTCATTTTCAATGAAAAATGCTTTATGGATAAAGGTGTTGTTTAGCTTTGGTTTTAATCTTTCTGTTTGTTGATGCTTCAATATTGTTATGAAAGATGTTCTTAGTGACTTAATCAAGTTGATCCTCTAATTCCGACTGGTTAAGTAGTAGGTATTAGGTATCCTTAGAATAAAATTAGACCCAAATTTTAGTGGATGACTGCTGTTAAGGTCTAGGTTGAATTATATGAGAGGTTATTTGTGCCCTCTGTTTTATCTTGTGCTATTATTTGCTTGAGAGTAATGATTTATGTCATCTTTTTTTTTTTTTTTTTTTAAATGCAATATCTTTGATATTGTTATCTTCTTTAGGAGTATCCTTTTGTCATCCCTTTGTACTCTTTTTTTGCCCAAAAAAGTTGTATGCCAATGCAATAAGTGTTTATTCGCTCAGGTTTACCGTGATATTTCTTTAGATGTTTTATTTTTACTAGAATTAACTTATTTCATAGCCAAATCCCTCCTGAACATCGGGTGAGTAATATTCAGTGAGGTTTATTGAGGGATTACACGTCAAATTGGCTCCTATCATGCTGTTTGAAGATAGGGGGTTTCGTTGGTCCTTTTGTAATTGCAATTTTGAGTTGTTGGGCTTGTTAATTTGTAAAGAACCATTTCAACCCAAAACCTTAAGGTGTTGGGTAATAATGGCACCAGACAAACAGAATACAATTAAAATGAACACTGCAACTATGAAGAAAATATTATCACCAGCTTATATTGATTGCAACAGAGAACAGCATTACAATGGTATCAGTACACACACCAGAGAATGCATTTACAATAAAAGAAAATAGGAAATAAGCTACCCTCCTTGAATCCCCTGTTACACCCAGCTAAAGAGACAACACACCTAGCCTCAATAGCAATCCTTCCAACTTACTAATCACTCTTCACGTGCCTTCTCCACTGCTTTTCCCTCCTTTATCAGCTCACCCCCCAACCTTCCATCCACTCCCTTGCCCACATCCTCCTCTCCCTTCATGGCTTGCCACGTGGCATTCCTTATAACTAACTCTCCACCTTGAATATTCTGCTCCTCTGCCAATGCTATTTTCCCCTTTCGTTTATACACTATCTTGTAAGGCTCCACTGCTGTTGGCCCATCAGTACTTGGCCCATCAATACCCCCCCCCCCCCCTCTTCAATTATCACCTTGTCCCAAAGGGGAAAAAATGGGAATTGTTCTTGTATAGATTGCATTGATTCCCATGTGCACTCACAATCTGGAAGGCCCTCCCATTGAATTAACAGCTCCAGCTGACCATTCAACAATTTTCTTGCCTTTAAGACTTTGGCTGGGGTCACTCTTAATTCTAGTTCCTCGGATAAACAGCTAGGTAAATTCAGCACTGGTGTTGATGCCTGAACTGCCTTCTTTAACTGTGATACGTGAAAGGTAGGATGCACCTTTGAATATGAAGGCAGCTCTAATTTATAAGCTACTGGCCCCACACGTTCTACAATTTCAAAGGGACCATAAAATCTAGGACTGAGATTCTGATTTAGTCTTCTAGCCAATGATCTCAGTTTATAAGGCTGGATCTTTAAAAACACTTTGTCTCCCACAGCAAATTCCACTTCTCTTCTCTTTTTATCTGCCTGTACTTTCATCCTCTCTTGAGCTATATGCAAATTATTGTTCAAATCATCCAGAATTGTATTTCGCGCATGCAGCCACTGTTCCACTGCTGCCACTGGTGTGTCTCCTCCTTCCAGGTGTAAAATTGTAGGAGGATCTCTTCCATAAAGAGCTTTAAATGGAGTCATCTGAATTGATCTGTTGTAAGATGAATTAAACCAGAATTCAGCCCATGGTATCCACTTTGCCCCACCCCTTTGGATGACCATTGATGAAACAACGCAAATAAGTTTCTAGAGTTCGATTGATAACTTCCGTTTGGCCATCCGTTTGTGGGTGATAAGCCGAACTGAATTTCAATTTTGTGCCAGCTAATTTAAACACCTCTCCCCAAAACTTGCTCACAAATAATCTGTCTCGATCCGATATAATGGATTTAGGAAATCCATGTAATCGCACCACCTCCTTAATAAAAACAGCTGCAACGTCTTGAGCAGTGAAAGGATGAGCAAGAGTTATAAAATGAGCATATTTAGTAAATCTATCCACTACTACCAGCACTGTATCCACCCCCTTAGATTTAGGCAAACCTCCAATAAAGTCCATTGAGATGTCCTCCCAAACTTTAGAAGGAATTGGTAGTGGTTGAAGGAGTCCCCTAGGAAAAAGATTATCATATTTCTGTTGTTGACATGTGGTGCAGCCTTGAACAAACTTTTTTATATCCCCTCTCATTCCCTTCCAATAAAAAATGGCAGCTATGCGCTTAAAAGTTCTCAATTCTCCTGAATGTCCCCCCCAAGGAGATGAATGAGATTCTTGTAAAATTAAAGGGATACTTGCAGAAGACTTTGGGAGTACTAATCTGTTTTTGTACCACAAGCAACCTGACTTGACATGATACCCAGGATGAGATTTATTATCAGTTAGCACCTCCCTCATGATCTTACGAGTACCCTCATTGTACAGAACCTCCGCTGCAATGGTTTGCAAGTCCGGACTGGTCACCAAGGTTAATTCCCTACACTCCATAACCCTTGATAAAGCATCAGCTGCTTTGTTCTCGACACCTGGCTTAAAATGGATCTCAAAATCGAAACCCATCAGCTTGGTTACCCATTTTTGTTGGCTCTCCATCACCACCCTCTGTTTAGTGAGGTATTTAAGGCTCCTTTGATCTGTCCTTATAATAAAATGTCGCCCATGAGATAGTGACGCCATTTTTGTATTGCAAAAATTATGGCCTTCATCTCACGTTCATAAACAGACAGATTCCTTGCTTTGTCAGAAAATGCCTGACTTAAAAATGCTATTGGTCTACCTGGCTACATGAGTACTGCCCCCATTCCTATTCTGGATGCATCGGTTTCCACAACAAATGTTTCATTAAAATTAGGAAGAGCCAAAGTAGGTAACTGAACCATGGCAGCCTTTAAAGCTTCAAACGCAGCCTGTGCCTCTTCTCCCCACACAAAACTATCCTTCTTGAGTAGGTGTGTTAGTGGCCTTGCTACTTGCCCGTACTGCTTTACAAATCGTCTGTAGTAGCCGGTAAGTCCCAAAAATCCTCGTGAAGCTTTCAAATTCTGAGGTACTGGCCATTTGCTAACAGCCTCCAATTTGCTGGGATCAGCCTTTACTCCTGCTCTGGAAATTAAATGACCCAAGTACTCCAATTCTTCCTTGGCAAAGCTGCATTTTCTATAATTAGCATGCAAATGGTTCTGTCTAAGAATCTCCAATACTGTCCGCAAGTGTCCCACATGTTCTTCACCATTTTTACTATACACTAGTATATCATCAAAAAACACTAGCACAAATCTCCGTAAATATGGCTTAAAAACAGAATTCATCAGGGATTGGAAAGTCGAAGGTGCATTACTTAGGCCAAATGGCAAAACTAGATATTCATAATGTCCCTCATATGTGCGAAAGGCAGTTTTATCAATATCTTCATCTCTCATTCTAATCTGATTATAACAAGACTTTAAATCCAATTTAGAAAATATTTCAGCCCCACCCAATTCATCTAATAATTCATCAATAACAGGTAACGAAAATTTATCAGGCACAGTCACCTTATTGAGAGCCCTATAGTCAGCACAAAACCTCCAACTCCCATCTTTTTTATTTTCACCATGATCAACGGGCTGGAATATGGACTGGTACTGGGGCGTATCATACCAACTGTCAGCATGTCTCTTACAAATTTCTCAATTTCCTCTTTTTGGTAGTGAGGGTATCTGTATGGGCGAATATTAGGAATCGGAGCCCCTTCCTTGATGCTTATTCTGTGATCACACGCCCTCTTTGGAGGTAGTACAGAGAGAGGTTCAAACACATCCTCGAATTCTTTCAACAGATTGCCAATTAGAGGCACTTTCTCTTGCTCCTTGTCAGCACTAACGGAGCAATATCCCAATTCCACATAAAAGATCTCTACTCCTTTCTTACAGGAGCGACCTAACCCGTTAGAAGATATTCCACTACAAGATAGTGAGGGATCCCCACTGATAGTTACTTCCGCCCCTTGCCATGGAATTTTAAGCATCCTTTCCTTGAAATTTGCTTTTATATCTCCCAATTCCACTAACCATTCATATCCCAGAATTAAATCCACACCCCTCAAATCGAAGACAAAAAAATCTTGAGTGATCTTTAAATTTGGAAGCTCTAAAGTCACGTTTCGACAACGGCCAGGGCTCACTACTCTGTGGCCATCCCCAACCTCAACGTTGAATTTCCTCGCTGCATCCAACGGTAAACGCAAAGCTTCAACTATATGGGTTGCCAAGAAATTATGAGATGTCCCCGTGTTGATTAACACCACTACACACTTGCCATTTACCTTTCCTAAAAGCTTCAAAGATTTATTAGAAGTCAAACCCACCACACTGTGTACGCCAAATGCACCATCTCCTCTGTCGACGTGTCTCGAGCAGTAAGTTGCAACTTTTCCTCACCTGGTTCCTCATTTCCTTCAGCTAAAATCATTACATGCAATTGAGGATGTTGACACTAATGGCCCGGAAAATATGGTTCATCACAACGGAAGCAAAGATTATGCCTCCAATGGTCGTCCATCTCCTCTTGTGAAAGTCGACGGAAACGAGATACCCTCCGTCTATCGTGGCTGCCTGACGACGCGGTTGTTCGCCCTGCGTTGCCCCCGCCTCCATTCTCTTGGTTAATGTTTCGGGTCAGATTGACACTACCTCCACTATTTGCTGTGGTTTGATTGTTGCCTTCAGATTGAGCCCTACTCATTTGGGTTGTGCTTTGAGGCCCATTTCAGCCACTATTCTGAAAACCCATCCCATTTCCTCTAGCCTCACGGTTGGGTAATGCAGCCCTTGTCCCAAGTCCACCCCACGAACCGGACCCAACTCCATTTTGGCCCAATGACGCCCCATTTTGGCCCAAAATATTCTCCTTCTCCTCTATCCTTTGAGCCATCTTCATCATCTGAGATAAATCTTCTGGAAGATGGACCCTCAATTCTGCACGTATCACTTCCTTCAATCCGTTTAGAAACGCTGCCTCCATGATCTCGTCATCTGCGTGTTGGAGCGGAGCTGATAAAACTTCGAATTGTTCCCTGAATTCCGCCACAGATCCGGTCTGTCTTAAACTCATCAAAGCTTCGTATGGATTCCTTGAAATTGAGGTGTGGAATCTCTCCATAATTGCATTTCGAAATCTTCCCCAATCCACCAACGGGTTCCTTGGCTCCCACCATTGAAACCAACTCAGCGCATTTCCCTCCTTTCCCTCCAAACATATTGACGTCGTCTTAACTTGTTCTTCCATTGGAATGCGTTCACACGAAAATAGCGTTCAGCTCTAAAGATCCAGCCATAAGGATCTTCTCCCGTGAAATAAGGCACCTCAACACGTCGTGCTCGTTCATCGTCTCTCTGGTTATTTGTCTCCATTCCTCTGTTTCCTGCATTTCCGTCTATATTCCCTGCTACCCTCCTTGCCTCAGCCTCCGCTTCGCGATTATCAATTCTCGTCAATACTGCCATGATCGTCTCCTGAAACTGATTGAATTGTCCTTCTAATCCACCCATCCTCGCCTCCCATCGCCTCTCTATTTCTTCAATTCTATTCTCCATTCGTGTACGTACCATAAAGCTCCACCAATCGGAAGAGCTTTGATACCAAATTAATGGCACCAGACAAACAGAATACAATTAAAATGAACACTGCAACTATGAAGAAAATATTAACACCAGCTTATATTGATTGCAACAGAAATCAGCATTACAATGGTATCAGTATACACACCAGAGAATGCATTTACAATAAAAGAAAATAGGAAATAAGCTACCCTCCTTGAATCCCCTGTTACACCCAGCTAAAGAGACAACACACCTAACCTCAATAGCAATCCCTCCAACTTACTAATCACTCTTCACGTGCCTTCTCCACTGCTTTTCCCTCCTTTATCAGCTCACCCCCCAACCTTCCATCCACTCCCTTGCCCACATCCTCCTCTCCATTCATGGCTTGCCACGTGGCATTCCTTATAACTAACTCTCCACCTTTCTTATTACGTGTCTCACCTTGAATATTTTGCTCCTCTGCCAATGCTATTTTCCCCTTTCGTTTATACACTATCTTGTAAGGCTCCACTGCTGTTGGCCCATCAGTACTTGGCCCATCAGGTAATGGTCTTTTTAATGGTTTATATTATTCTCTAACATACCCTCTAACACAAGAGCCCTTTGGGCTTGAAGCGTGGATATTGCATAGGCCCAATTTTTTGTTTTACCTTATGCTTATTTAATTCCACAAGTGGGAGGCAGTGAGAATCGAACTCGTGACCTCATGGTCACTGAAACTCTGATACCATGTAAAGAACCATTTCAACTCAAAACTTTAAGGTGTTGGGTGATGGCCTTTTAATGGTTTATATTATTCTCTAACATAATTGATTCCTTCTCTGCATCGAGTTTAATAGGCTGCTGTCTCTTTATGTAGTTGATAAATAAAATTACAGAATGGAAGATAAAATAATTGATTTGCTGTTACCTATATTGTTACTATTGTTAAGGCATTTAATTGTTTGTTTTGTGACGTGTGAACTTTCATAATTCTAAGGTGTGGATGCTAGAAGAAATAACTGTAAATGTGTCTTTATTTTTGTCCATATCTTGTCAATTGTCATATTTTTACAGTGCCTTTGATGCGATGAATGTCTAGCTTCAATTTTATTTTGCTATTAGATTTATCAGTACATTGCTAGTAGAATAAGAAACTATTTATTTACAATTTTCAGTCTATATTCCAAATTTCTAACCTGGTTATTTTTGTGATAAGATTCTTTTCCCTCATTCCTACCCTTGCAAATCGGAGTTTCATGTTGAGTGGTTTTTTATTCTTTTCCTCTTGAGTTTATTTTATAATAGATGTCTGGACCATAATCATTTAACTCAAATTTAATGTTGACCTATAAAGCTCAAAGTTATATATATGTTGACTATTAACGAGCTTCTTGATTTCTGTTATGATAATGGGTGAGAATTGCAGTAAATATGCTGATGGTGGTGACGGGCGTGAAATGGCTGCGAAACGTCAGCGGACTGTTGATCCAGGATCTTCATTCTATGGTAGTTCCCCTGGTTCAAGCTTTATGTACAACCCATCTCCGTATGGATATGTCAGCCAACCTCCTCCTCCTCCACCTTTCCCTGTTGTTCGACTGCGTGGCCTTCCCTTTGATTGTAGTGAAACTGATGTGGCTGAGTTCTTCCATGGTCTAGACATAGTTGATGTTCTTTTTGTTCACAAAGGTGGAAAGTTCAGTGGGGAAGGCTTCTGTGTTCTGGGGTATCCTCTTCAAGTTGATTTCGCTCTTCAAAGAAACAGGCAGAACATAGGTAGAAGATATGTTGAGGTTTTCAGAAGTAAGAGGCAGGAATACTACAAGGCAATTGCAAATGAGGTTTCAGATGCCCGAGGTGGTTCACCACCTCGTCGAAGTGCTTCCCGGGCTAAATCATATGATGAAGGAAAAGATTCAGCTGAGCACACCGGGGTGTTGCGACTTAGAGGATTGCCATTTTCTGCTAGTAAGGATGACATAATGGAGTTCTTCAAGGATTTTGTGTTGTCAGAGGACTCTATTCATATTATAATGAATTCGGAGGGAAGACCTTCTGGGGAGGCTTATGTGGAATTTGCAAATGCTGAAGATTCAAAAGCTGCAATGACTAAGGATAGGATGACACTTGGGAGTCGCTACATAGAGTTATTTCCTTCATCGCACAATGAGTTGGAAGATGCAGTTTCAAGAGGACGGTGATTCCTTTGTGAATCTCTCATTTGCTCTTTTGTAGTTATAATTGTTAGCTTGGTCTTATAATTGAGATTTTGCTCTAAGAGATACTTTGTTGCTGTATTTGTTTCAGGATTAATATGCTTTTTAATATGCAGATAAAAAAATATGAGCAGTTGTCCAGATTGAATAATCTACTTTTAATCATGTGGAAAACTATTTTTGTGGTCATCCTGCATCAAATAATCTTCTATGATTTGTTTGGTGAGAATGAAAGTAGCCCTTATCATGTTATCTGTGCCTGAAGTGCAATGAGATGTGGCACCAAGGCAAATTGTTTAGATCTGGTTTTGATTTCCTTAGCATGGTTCTACTATCTAAGAATGAGTATGTGAATATTTGTTGAATAGGAAAATGCTGTAGCTTACTTTTGTGCTTTGAGAAACAAATTTTCATGTATTATGGCTAGCTTGTGGAATGTGGATAAACAGAAACCAGCCATTCAATCAAGTGCTACTAATATTTTTATGCTCATCATTGAGATTGAGCCAAGTTTTATTTCTCTTTGTACCTGCAGACTTATTATACCTTTTGAAACGCTAGAGTAAGATCAAGGGTTAGTTTCAAATCTGAGCTTTATTTGTAGAATGCATATTCACAAGGCTTGTCTGTTTCGGAGATTTTTTTTTGTTTTTTTGTTTTTTTGTTTTTTTTTAGCCTTTTTTTTCTTGTAAAAGAAAGGTAGGCTAAACAAATTTTTACAAAATTTTATAATAAAAAAATAAATTTAATAATAAAAAAAACCAGCAAAAATCAAAAGCTCTTGAGATGTGTTTTTTTTTTCAATTTGTATCAGCTTATTTCTAATTTGAGCTTTTAAATAATTTTTAAGCTAAAATTTTTAGCTTTATTTTTAAAGTTTTATTTTTTAGTTTTAGCTTATATAGTTTTTAACTTTAAAAAAAAAGTTGCCAAATAGGCTAATATAATATGAAAGAATTAAGTGATAACAGGTAGTACGGTCTCTAATCTCTAATGCCAAATAGTTTTTTAATTATTGTTCATTCAAAAGATATGATTTTAATGGTGTCTAAAGAAAGGGTGAATTATAGTTGGGAGTAGATCCTGAAAATTAGATCGTGTAAGATTTCTTCCGTTATTCTCAAATTAACCAGCTGATGAAATTTCCACACGAGAGACAATCCACTCTCATAGTTAGGATCTCGGGGATCAATCTGGGCATGACTTTACACAGAAAAGCATCAATTAACCACTAGTGTTTAATCATTAATCACTTCATAAAATGATTAGCCTTTCAAATGAATATTTATTTTTGTGATGTTACTGTAAGTTGGTCTTCTGAAGACATTCTAATAATTACATCAAAATGTTGTGTACATTCCAAACTGATCTAATCAAAATTGAACCTCATGAAACAGCTTGTAATATTTTTTTTTCCCATTCCTGTAATCCTGTTTGGCACTCCAAAAAATCCCTTTTGCAAGGCATCCAGCTTTCTTGGCTAGATTTCTTGCTACCTTATATCTTCAAGACTCATTTGTAACTTTGATTATGTCAGTTAATTGTGTGAAGAATGTGTTGCAATGTAATATTTAGTCCCATTGGATTAGTTACCTCTGTAATTTCCAGCAGAAGAGCAATTTTTTTTTTTTTTGTCTAACCCGGAGGTATCCTCATTCAACCTCCTCCAGTCACTTTGTCCTCCGGGTACGGCCATGTAAGCTAGCCTTTCATTGGAATAACGGGTGCATTAAGCTTCGCTACCGGAGGAAGGATGAGACTAATCCCCCAACCGAGAAGGAGACACTTTCCTCCTCTGGCCCCCAAAGATTTTCCAAGAATTTACTTGAGAAAGAGTTTAAACACCCTGACTCAAGCAAACCCTTGGGAGCTCAGTCGCCAACTGAGCTACCCTTGGGGGTTGAATAGCAAATATTTTTTTTTTGGTAAGTGAATAGCAAATTTAACTCTGCTGCTATTAATATAAATGGGAAAACAACATATAAGCCCTCCAAACATTATCAACATATTATATAGTGAAATTATACTCTTATATTATTAGTTGAAATTCATTATACTCGCATAAAAAGATGTGCCTCTCTTTTTTCTTAAAAAAATGGGAAAAGTTCACCAATGCCCTTGTGGTTTGCTTCAGAATCACCTATGCCCCTGTGGTTTTTTGTTTATCACATATGCCCCTGTAGTTTGTAAAAAGTAAAAAATCACAGGGGCATAAATGATAAAAAAACATATCCTTTTGCAAACCATAGTGACATATGTGATAAAAATAATCACAGGGCATACATGATTCTGGAGTAAACTACAGGGACATTGGTGAACTTTTTCCTAAAAAAATTGATGGGCCCCACTTTATTTATTTTATAACATAAGATAATTTATCTCCTATTATATGAGAGAAGTAAAACTCTATTATATATAACTCCCAAAATTTTAGCTCAAATGCTCAAGATTCCCCACTGTACGTAGTCATCGTGCTAATCTTCTCAGTATCTTTCCAGTTTTCTCATATGAATCCAAAGGCACAAGACAGGATTGGAAAAATTTCGGATGGATTATGAAGTTCATTGACTATGTGGTCCAAATGCAATGTTGACTATTTGGTAGCATAGAATATAGTTTGAACGTAATCTAGGTAAGAATTTTTTCTTTAATCTTGTCCAGCGCTATGGAATTAGTCGATTAATTGAAAAATTAGTGGAGAAATCTAAAAAAAAAAAAAAAAAAAAAAAAAAAAAAAAAACCTAAGAATCTCTTGGTGGGGTCAACTTTGCTACCTTATCTATGTTCAATTAAAGGCAATTAAATACTCATCAAACTTGCATAATTACATTTTGAGAATCCCAAGACTAGTATCACTATAAACACTTTCAAGTTTCATCCACATGCACATTTGAACTACTCTTCAACTTATGCGCATTCACGTGATGCAATTGATGGTGAAATTCTCGCACGAGGGAATTTTTTGTTTTGCTCATTCCAGTAAATGAAGCAGTAATAATGTAATATGGACATGCATGAATTTTAGGACTGTGCATAGTTATCACCATAAGCAAGTCAACCTTGTGCTCAACAAAAAGATTTTTCCAATCCCAAGCTCAGACATGCAACATGGCAAGGTAAATGAAACGAGAATGGATACTCTCATGTGAAAAAGTGATCACGTGGTCATGTTATTTGATCACAGTCATTCATTGATAATGAGATAAGAGAGAGAAAAGAGAGAGAAAAGTGTATAATTTTTAAATGAATGACTGTGATCAAATAACATGGCCACATGACTATTTTTTCATATGAGAGGATCCATTCGCAAATGAAACACCTTACAACCAGTGTTATTGCATGCTATTGTAGCTTTGCAGTGCTCAAAATTTAGTCTCTCTTCTTTTCTTTTTTTTTCAGTTTGCTTTTTGGTTATTTAAGAGGAGCATGAACAAGATTTTATATGTGTATTTTCTTCTTGTAGTCATCACTTGTTAACCATCTTATATTATTGTAGGGACAGACCCATTTGATTCTTCCAAGGTTCAAATACAAAAGCGAAATGACACAATGAATTTATAATTGCTTGTTTTATGGCTTTTTTGTTTTCTTTTAGTATATTTGGTAGTTTTTAATTTTAAGTTGGCAACGTCTTCCATTCTCTCTCAAGTTACGTTGCATGGATCAACCTAAAATTTGAACCATTGATTTTGTTTCGAAAGACATCTATTCATTATAAAAAAATTTGCATTAGTGCAACTAGAGGCACTACTAGAAAATGCTTTTTTCTCGACGGAAAAATTCCGTCGAAAATGATAAAAATTCCGTCGAAAATGACATTTTCGACGGAAAAGAAGCCGTCGAATAAGTCTTCGTAGGTAATAAATTTTTCGACGGAATTAGAGATTCCGTCGAAAAAATTCGACGGAAATTATTTCCGTCGTTTTTTTCAACGGAATAATTTCTGTGGAAAATTTCGACGGAAAAATAAGTCCGTCGAATTTTTTCGACGGAAAATGAATGACATTCCGTCGAAAAATCTTGTATTAATTTTCGACGGAAAACAATTTCTGTTGAAAATTTTCGACGGAAAATGAATGAAATTCCGTCGAAAAATATTTTAATAATTTTCGACGGAAAACAAATTCCGTCGAAAATTTTCGACATAAATTCTTTGTTCATGTAGTCGCTTCTGCACCTCCATTTGAAGCTTTAGTGCTTCAGTAATCTGCATCCCACTGCAGACAGACAAGCCCACAAGTCAGTCATTTATTCATTTTTTGTTCAATATCACCAGAACTCAATAAACAATCAAGATCTTTTGGTACAAAAGTCACATATTTTTCCCAGTAACATTTTGAGGCATTGAACATGCTAAAATAGATGAAATTTATAAATTGTTAACACTGGTGTAAATTTCACTCCAGCATGTAAAAGCATATGAGATGGTTAAAGCCCAGCTATCATGAATAAAAATATTTTGATCGCAAGCTTACAACAACTTGTACAAGTATGAAAATCCAAAAGCAACCAAGGCAGCTGTACTCACGATGAACCGTCTAGACTGGAAAGCATGTCCCCTGTTTCTTTCTTGTCGGCTTTTTTCCCCTCTATCAATTTAAAAAGTTATCATCAAACAAATCTAAAGGAGAAATCAAAGTAAAATGAATATGTTTAATGGACTAAGAACAACAAATCAGTAAGCCCTAAATATTATATACATGAACATTTGAAACAATGAATAACAGATATGCATACCATCGGATGAGGAGTCAGGTAGGTATTTAGCTAGTCGGCATTTCTGGATGCAACAGAAAAGCAGAATGAATAAAGGTTAACAAATGAGAATAAAGGAATAAAGTTAAGAGGGCGTGAAGTTCATATTACCTGTAAATGGCTTTTGACATGATAAATAGTTAAGCCTGGTACACCCATAACTCTGAGGACACCTTTGGGAGTGGCACCTAGGATAAAGAATAGTTAGAAATTTAAAATACTTTTTATGATAAACAATGTAAAAAATAGTGCTTAGAAGCTTGATAAATTCTTCATCCAACATTAAGATATCTAGCCAACATAAGTATTAGACATCTGATCAACATATATAATCAATTATTCAAATGTTACTTTTTACATTATCTCATGAATTCATACAAAGAAAATTCTCATTTGATCACCCAATAAGTTATCTTGTAGTCATGCTGCATGCCCATCTGACGCAATTTTGCATGAAAATGATTACTTATGCATGTGCACATACACAGAGAAAAGAGGGAGATTACTAAAACTTCAAAAATCAGAGGTGACACACAGCAAAGAAATCTCCAGCAACAAATGTAAATTGGTGAGAACTAGGCACTTTTATTTTATAATCTGCTAAAAAACTTAGTGTTCTCATTTCGCTGAATAAATCGTTTTATGTTTGGGTGGGAAAACAAGAGAATTTTGTTTCCAGTTAACCAAAAACAAGGAGAAAATACTCATGATCTGGCCCACCAAGTTGTGACACAGCATCAACAAAGCGCTCATGTAGCTCATGTGTCCACCATAAACGTTGTTTTGAGGAGAGATTAGAGTTGTTGCCGAGACTGTTTCCTCCATTTCCAGGTTCCATTGCAGTGCCACCACAATCTATGTGCTCACCAATGGTCAAACAATGTCAAACCATTGGTAGAGTTGTCTGTCATTGCAGGGAATTACTTACTTATACTGATAGTAATAAACCATTGGTAGAGACAGATTTAGACAAAATTGGCAAGTCTAATCCTATAAACAATGTCAAACCAGTGGGTGCACCAAAAGAAGCCTCTGATTGCGTGAGACAATTAGAGAGCTTTGATGATGGTGCAAAGCTTGAGACTGATTATAATGAGATTGAAGGTGAGGAAGTAATATTACCACATGATGAATCTGGTGGTGGTTCTAGCTCTCAAGATTCCCATATTGCTCTCAAATTGAGCTTTACTCTTCCTGCTTCATGTTATGCAACAATGGCCATAAGAGAGCTGCTGAAGACTTCAACATCTGTAAGCACCCAATTTGAAGTGTCTTGTATCTGTTCAGACCATTGTTCAAATTAATCATAATTGGGATAAGCTTCTAGCATTGATAATACGTTCTTAAATAATAGACTTGTAAAGACATATAACATGGGAATAAATGTCAGATATATATTATATACATTTGATAAGTTCTAGCTTTACTGAATTATTTTGGCACAGTACTGGCTGGGAAAAGGTGAATTAGTTAATATGCAAACTTTCTATCACTTCACTTTGCATTTGTATGTGCATATAAATCCTTTTTTTTTATAATGCTTTTGCAGGTTGCGTATCACAAGACATTAAACCAGTAGTAAAGCACGGGGCTACCCATTTAGCTATGTTTTTCTGCAGGAGAAAGTGATTCATAGAACGGAGAGAACAACAGATGGGGAAGTTTGAGATCAGTGGTTACTAATTCTCAGTGGAAGTGTATAATCTCTGTATCTTGTCGGAAGAGATGGATCAAATTCCTCTCTCAAGTACTCTTTGTATCTTGTTAGGGAAGCTTGAAATTTAACTCTACAACTATTTCTGCTGCAAAACTTAAGAATATTTTTCAAGTGCTATTAATGTTCGTTTTTTGTATTAGAAGATTTTCATGTGTTGGATTTTTGTACCTCGTGCACGCTTCTGCTGCTTTTTTTTCTTTCTTTTCGTTTTAGCAATGACATACCATCTCTTTGCTTTCTTCTGCTGTATATTTTTAGCTGAAATGTTTCATTCCTATGCTTTCCTGGACACATGATAAAAGTGATTGATTAGTTTGATTGAAGAAGTCTAGGTAATAATGGAAATTATGGACCTTTGTGATACCGACAGAAGAAGCATGTTGGAAGATTATGTTATTTAAGAATTACTTTGTTATTGTCAAAATTTTAGAATTTTCTAACAGATCTTCAATTATTTTTAAGGATCTTATATTCAACTAGAATCTAGAGCTGTCAAAACGGGCCACCCCGGCCCGTTAGGCCCTAGCCCGCGCGGGCCAGGGCCAAAAAGCCCTAGCCCGCGCGGGCCAGGGCCAAAAAGCCCACAGGGCCAAACAGCCCACATATTAACCGGCCCGCACGGGCCAAAAATTCATATAACCCAACGGGTTAGGGCCAGCCCGCGGGCCACATTAAAAAAATATTCTGCACCATTTTTTAACATGTAGTTGTGTACATTCAATTGGCTTGTCTTCATCAGCAAGAAGAGGATAAAAGTCTAGCCACCACTGTAAACAAACAGATATGTGATTAACAGTAACCACATCAACAGATAGACACAATAAAGTTGGCTTGATTATTGATAATAATTATATACCATCACTAGCCGATGCATCTGGTGCTGACACCAACCCTGAAGCTGCTAACCCACCAAGACCCAACCCAATGATAACCCCTTTGGTGCTACGCATGCGGTTGATTTGGTTAAGTGCTGGCTGCAGAATGTTGAACAGAACCCAAGCTATGGCTGGAATTATGGGTAACAACAGTGCCAGGCCACGGTTATCTCCTTCTGCTATTTCAGCTATTTGCTGTGCAGCAAAAGCGGGGTCACAGCTTCCAAGGGTTGAGAAAATTGCTCCTGCTATTGCTGTCCCTGCTATGGAAGTGGAAAGTTTAGTGTTTTCAGTTTCTTTTTTCGTGGCCAGGCCATTTGGTAGGTTCTGAAGGGATAGGAGGGAGGTTGGATTTGATGTGATAAGCTTGGTGGGGTTGGGGAACTTTGGTGAACCAGCGTTCAAGCACTTTGCATTGATCATGGCCATTGCTACTGTGGTTGCTGCCATTGATGAAGGTGGTGGTTGCTGCCATTGATGAAGGCAAACAGAGACACATAAATATATCAATTCCTCAAGATAGGAATATCTTTTAAGAGAAACCTTGAATTTTCCAAGTTCAAAAACTGTATAGTGTATACAGTTCTTTATGCATCAGAAGGAGATACTCTTATACTCTTTATTCTTCTAGGAAATGGTAGACCAATACAAAATTATGATGGTGGAAGATCACTTGAAGAGAGCAGCAATGAGACAACACCCATTTCGTGATTCAGATTATGAGATGCCAGATTCCGATAGGACCCAAATGATGATTTAGATATATAGTATACTCTTATTGGCCTTCAACTGAAACAACCATGGAAGTGATAAAGTCCAAGTTTGAGAATATACAGGGCCTTTCTAATTGTTGTGGTGCAATTGACAGCACACATACTGATGACTTTGCCTCTACAGGGAATGTACCATTCTAAGAAGACCACTTGGTTTACCATCCTTGTAAGTTAGAAATCATAACAGGGAATGTACGCATACAATTTCATCGAAGCAGTAAGAAATCTAGTTCAGCTATTGTGATTTATATTTTCCCTTTTATTCAATAGGGCAAAGGTTCAAACAAAAGAAAAACAAAGAACATTGTGATTTGATTATATACCATGCCAACTTTCTAGCAAATTTCAAGCATCTTCAACAATTTATTTTAAATTGAAAAAAAACGGGGTAAGAAATTCTCGATGTATTGTTATGGCGACTCCTTTTCAATGTTCCGTAGAAGTTCACTTGCTTCTTCATCTGATTCAACCTTCATAGGTGGCCCCCCAAAACTCATGATTATTCCATCAATTCTTTCTTGTCAAATTCATAGTCGGCTTCTGAAACAACAAATAAATGCACTCAATATAAAAATGAAAGCACATATATAAAGCTAATAGATAGAGAAAGAAAATTAATTTCATGGAAATAAAGCACGGTGAAAGCCAAAAATGAAAGAATATAGTTGAGGCGGAGAATAGAAAGAACAAAAAATGACACCGAGAACAGGGCAAAGGAAGAGACATCTAACCTTGTCTTTCAGTGTGTCTGAATGGAATCCACATCACATACATTGAGCGTGGCGGTGGTGCTGGTGCTTCACGGTGGTGATGGGTCACGGTGGAGCGAAACGGTGGTGAATGTGGAGAGTCAACAAGATGCTTCGAAGCCAAGAACACCCAAGAAAAGGAAAATCAAAAGGGTCTTCAACGGAGTATTCAAGGAAGAAAACCTATTTATCATGAGCAAGATTTCAACTCCGTGGAAGAGAAATCAAACGTGATTCGTATGTGCAAATTGCAAGTGCAAATTCCGTCGAAGATTTCATAAAAATTAAATTTGTTTTGATTTTTTTTATTGAATTTTTTTCGACGGAATCATTTTTCGTCGAAGATTTCATAAAAATTAATTTCTTTTTTTTTTGAATTGTTTTCGACGGAATTCCATTTCCGTGGAAAATCTTCGACGGAATCATTTTCCGTCGAAGATTTCATAAAAATTAATTTCTTTTTTGATTTTTTTTATTGAATTGTTTTCGACGGAATCATTTTCCGTCGAAGATTTTAATAAAAATTAATTTCTTTTTGATTTTTTTTTGGAATTGTTTTCGACGGAATTCCATTTCCGTGGAAAATCTTCTACGGAATCATTTTCCGTCGAAGATTTCATAAAAATTAATTTCTTTTTTGATTTTTTTTTTTGGAATTATTTTCGACGGAATTCCCTTTCCGTGGAAAATCTTCGACGGAATCATTTTTCCGTCGAAGATTTCATAAAAAATAATTTCTTTTTTGATTTTTTTTATTGAATTGTCTTCGACGGAATCATTTTCCGTCGAAGATTTCATAAAAATTAAATTTTTTTTTGTTTTTTTAATTGTTTTCGACGGAAATCCCATTCCGTGGAAAATCTTCGACGGAATCATTTTCCGTCGAAGATTTCATAAAAATTAATTTTTTTTTGATTTTTTTTTGAATTGTTTTCGACGGAATCATTTTCCGTCGAAGATTTCATAAAAATTAATTTCTTTTTGATTTTTTTTTTGGAATTGTTTTCGACGGAATTCCATTTCCGTGGAAAATCTTCGACGGAATCATTTTCCGTCGAAGATTTCATAAAAATTAATTTCTTTTTTGATTTTTTTTATTGAATTGTTTTCGACGGAATCATTTTCCGTCGAAGATTTCATAAAAATTAATTTCTTTTTGATTTTTTTTTTTTGGAATTGTTTTCGACGGAATTCCATTTCCGTGGAAAATCTTCGACGGAAACATTTTTCCGTCGAAGATTTCATAAAAAATAATTTCTTTTTTGATTTTTTTTATTGAATTGTTTTCGACGGAATCATTTTCCGTCGAAGATTCCATAAAAATTAATTTCTTTTTGATTTTTTTTTTGGAATTGTTTTCGACGGAATTCCATTTCCGTGGAAAATCTTCGACGGAATCATTTTCCGTGGAAAATCTTCGACGGAATCATTTTCCGTCGAAGATTTCATAAAAATTAATTTATTTTTTGATTTTTTTTATTGAATTTTTTTCGACGGAATCATTTTCCGTCGAAGATTTCATAAAAATTAATTTCTTTTTGATTTTTTTTTTTGGAATTATTTTCGACGGAATTCCATTTCCGTGGAAAATCTTCGACGGAATCATTTTCCGTCGAAGATTTCATAAAAATTAATTTCTTTTTGATTTTTTTTGGAATTGTTTTCGACGGAATTCCATTTCCGTGGAAAATCTTCGACGGAATCATTTTCCGTCGAAGATTTCATAAAAATTAATTTCTTTTTGATTTTTTTTTTGGAATTATTTTCGACGGAATTACCTTTCCGTGGAAAATCTTCGACGGAATCATTTTTCCGTCGAAGATTTCATAAAAATTAATTTCTTTTTTGATTTTTTTTTTGAATTGTTTTCGACGGAATTTCATTTCCGTGGAAAATCTTCGACGGAATCACAATTCCGTCGAAATATCATTAAATTAATTTCATCTTGATTTATTGTTTTCAAATTATTTTCGACGGAATTCTTTTTCCGTAGAAAATCTTCGACGGAATCACAATTCCGTCGAATATTTTTTACGGAACTTAATTTCCGTCAAAAATTATCGACGAAATACATTTTCCGTTGAAATTTCCGTCTTTAATTTGGACGGAATATTTTCCGTCGAAAATTTCCGTCGAAAATTTCCACTTTTCTAGTAGTGAGGACTAAGGGGTCATTTATCTTTCATGGTAGCTATCAATCATCATATCATTAAGATTAAAAAGCTTCAATATAATATTATTTGTTTGAAAGCTCTATGATCTAATAGTATTTGTTGCCGTTTATGAGTATATTAAAAAATAGAATTAAATATTAATAAGCAAGTATAATTACATACAGCACCCAATATGTGAGAATGATGTGATAAGTAATGTGTAATTAAACTAATTTATCTTTCATTTCATTCTATATATATATAACCACGACATAATTTATAAATATATTATTAAGCTCAAAAGTTACATTCATAAGGTCATACATTCACATCTCCACCTTAAAGGTGAATATGCACAATTATGTTTGATTTCTGCAGTATAAACTTTTGGTCCAGTGATAGCAAAGTTGATGTCAAATTGTTTGTCTCAATCCATAAGTTTTTTTTGGTACGTTTTTTTTTGGGTAAACTTTTGTTACGTTTTTAAATTAGGTGTGAGATGAGTTCGGAGCAGTTTCTTTTTTTCATAGGGACACAACCACATATAGGAAATCGATGTAAAAATATATATGTAGCACTAAATGATTATTAATTATAATCAAGTAACACTTTGTCATTCCTTTTTCTTAACCAATTAGTGTAACGCCCTCCCTTGTATGCATCCAAGAGAGTCGTTTGCTAAGCGGAATTAGAGTCTTTAACGTCACATAAGCTACTACAGAATTCTTGGTCTAAGTACAAATCCGTAAGACGTTTCAAAATTCTCATCACTTCTGTTTGGACGATAAAAAATATTTCAAGTGATTTAGAAAGAGCACGTTGTGGGCTTCGCGAGCATATAAAATAATAGTAAATCGGAGTTCGTTTGCTCATAAAAACACCACCCGTAAGGTGCACTGTAAAAATTTCAGCACTTAAGTCTTTCAAAAATTCCTTTCACAAACGTTTTCCAAAATAGCCGCTGTTCATAAAAGTTCAAGGTAAAATAGAGATGATAAAGTCTACAGTTATCCAAGAGTATCAAAATATTAAGCATTACAGTCATCCAATCAATCAAACAGCAACAGTACAAGTCCATTCATCAGCAAGCAACAGCAAACATCACGTCTTCAAATGCTTTTACGTCCTCCTGCCATTTAGGAAAATAGCAGCCCCAAAGGGGTGAGAATAATCCCAGTAGTGTGGCAACAAAACCAATAATATAACAGTATTAACTAGGCACAAAATCATAAACAGTCACTTCAACATATCCTTGTTCCTTTTCCTTTTTCCTTTTCATCACATTCATATATATTGCGCATATAACGCCTTTCCTTTTCATCATATTCATATATATTGCGTATATAACGCCTTTCCTTTGCGCTTTTAGCACCGTCGTGCGCGCACTTCACAGTGGAATCAATATACCTGGCACCTGAGCTCCCTGTGGATTCCAACTGTGGGCCTATGCGGACTGATGCCAAGTGTCCCATACCCTGGTACCTTAGGGATGCCTATATGATGCTTGCTCAAACACATGGTCCTATACATAACTATTCTAAAAAGTAAGGCCTATATGCTCTTGGTACATGCATGCCATGCTATGCTTTCACACACAAAGCGTACAAAAATGCGGTATGATGTAAGGTGCATGCTTATATACTTTTCATATAGCCATCACGGCACATATACTTTTCATATACGTTATGCTGCCACATAACAACTTTACCTCATAATCATATAGCCATCACGGCACATTTCCATAGCCATCACGGCACATTTTTGGCAGTTTTCTTTCATAATAAGGAACATATTACTTTTACGGAGTATGGAGCATCATGTCACAACTTTATACCAGTAGTCAATAGTCACATTAGGTAATATCGCCTGACACTTACCTTGTGTGCCTTAAACAATACCAAACAGCAGCGAAGTATCTCACTTCTTAAGCGCACCTAAATCAATTACAACCAATCATTTACAGCGGCGATTTACAGCAGAAACAGTGAGCATACGTGTTGGAGTTAGGAGGCAGCTGGGATAATTATCTTTCTTTGATTGAGTTTGCTTACAACAACAGTTACCACTCCAGTATTCAGATGGCACCGTATGAAGCTTTGTATGGGAGAAAATGCAGATCCCCTTTATGCTGGACGGAAGTGGGTGAGCGAAGTATGTTAGGACCTGACTTAATTCAAGAAACATCCGAACAAGTAAAGAAGATTCGAGAAAATATGCAGAGGGCTCAGGCCAGACAGAAGAGTTATTACGACAAGCGTCATAAGCCTCTATCTTTCGAAGTCGGAGACCATGTATTCTTGAGAATCACACCTACATCGGGACTCGGAAGGAGAATGGGAGTTAAGAAGTTAAGTCCACGGTACTTAGGACCGTATCTGATTATGGACCGGATTGGAGAGTCTGCATACCGGTTGGCTTTACCGCCCAATCTGTCAGGAATTCACAATGTATTTCAAGTGTCGCAGCTACGGAGATATCTCTCGGATCCATCTCATGTGTTACAGCCGGAAGAAGTGGAACTAAAGGAAAATCTGACGTACCAAGTGCAACCGTTCCAAATTCTTGAAAGATCCGTCAAGCGACTCCGTTCTAAAGAGATTCCTTTGGTGAAAGTATTGTGGAACAACAGATCGGCAGCTGAAGCCACTTGGGAGCGCGAGGACGACATTCAAAAACGCTATCCAGAACTGTTTAACTCTTAAGTAAGTTTATTTTGCGGACAAAATTCCTATTTGGTGGGGAGAGTGTAACATCCCACATAATTAGTAAAATACATAAGTGTTATATCATATAGATGCATGTGTATGTGTGATGGCTTGCGAATTACATGGCTTTTACCCTTGGATGAGACTAAGGTAAGTTAGTGAAGTATTTAAATTAAATCTTAGGAGGGTACATATGTAGACATGTGAATTTTTATCATATGAGTAATTTGATTGTGTGTTATAAGGCTTTGGTGTTTATTGGACTTGGGAAGTGGGCTAGTATGTGTGGACTTGTCACCTTAGGCTTGCTTTGTTGGATTCCCTTGTGATGGCCGATGGCCCAAAGAAGTCCTTGGACCTAACTTATTCAGCCCAATGTTGAACCCACTTTTACCTCCCCTAAGCCTTGTCCAACAAGGCTGTCTTGTGTAGCAAGGAACACCCACATGGCTAGATGTATTCCCTCCTCATTTCATGCGCATAAAAGAGTAGATGGGACTTAGAAAATCTGCTAACTTTCCCCTTGCATGACCGCCACATCACCTTAGCTTGTGCACCATTTGACTTCAACTTCATTGCATGGAAGACACTTGTACTCCTTAGCATCATTTTGGGCTGCATACACCTCACCATAGGCGCACATGAAGAGGACTTAAATCAGATTTCCTTATGACACAAATCTGTCTTGCTTGTTGACTTGGAGAACCACCTTACACCTTCCATCATGAGCCTGAAATGTGCAGATTTCTGCATGCTTTTGCAGTCCATCATGAACCAAATCTGTCCCTTGCCTCCACATGCAACAAAAGAAGGATTTTTGGGCAGATTGCATGTGCTTTGAGTGGAGGAGAAATCTGCCAACTCCTTCCACTCCATCTTGTGCGCATGGTTTAGTTGATTGTGTGAAAAATTCTGACTTAGGTAGCCTCATTCAGATCTAAACCTATCCCTTTCACCTCCTTGCATGTGCATAGAGTATACAAGAAGCAAACCCTTGCTTGTTTTGACCAAGTGTGCAGTCCCACTCCTACAAGAAACCAGAATTTTCATGATGCCTCATCATTCCAACCTCTCCTTACTTCTCTTTAAGATGTGCGCACAAGAGGGCTTCCTCACTTTGCACAAGTGCAGCCAAGTTCCTTCCTCATTCCCTCACTCTCTAGCCGAACATTGCAAGAACTCTTGGAGAAAGAAAAACCTTGGCAACTCTTCTTCCCTCACCTCTCAAACCGTGGCCTAAGATACCAAGTGAAGTGTGAGTTTTCTTCTCTTCTTCCTCACTATCCAGCCTTGTTCCTCAACCTTGGAAGCTGTCCCAAGTTGTTCTCCTCACCATGGTGTGCGCATAGATCATCTCCTTGGAAGGGTGGACTTGTTGTGTAGTAAAGCTAGAAGGTGTGGTGTGTGATCCTTGAAGTGTGTGCTACAAGAGGTAAGCCTAGAACTTAGACCTCTTTCATTGTGTGTAACCATGTGTGTGCATGAGATGTCTCCTTGATTATGTTTTGTTTTGGATTCAAGAATGAGCATGGTAAAAGTATAATGGATGGAGCTACTTAGTGATGACTTGTATGCTTAAGTGATGGAATGAAAGTCTCATGGTTATGCTTAAGTTAATGCCACTGTTTTTGTATGAATGTGCCACTGTTTTGAGGCTAAGAATGTCACTGTTTCGGTTCACAAGATCACCAATTTGATGCCACTATTTCTGCACACAATACTCACTGTTTTAGTGCCTCACATGCCACTGTTTCTGCATAAAGTGCTCACTGTTTTAGTGCCTCACATGCCACTGTTCTGCATAAAAATGCTCATTGTTTTAGTACTTAATGAGCCACTGTTTCTGCACAAAAATACTCACTGTTTTAGTACTTAATGTGCCACTGTTTCTGCATAAAATGATCACCATCTTAATGTCCAAAAATCATTATTGATGCCACTGTTTTAGTGTCCAAAAATCACTATTATGCCACTGTTTCAATGTTCAAAAATCATCACTTGTGTCACTGTTGATGATCAAATGCTACCATTCATGCCACTGTTTCTGATGTGCAAATATCACCACTAATGTCACTGTTTTAATGATCAAATGTTACCATTCATGCCACTGTTTTGATGTGCAAATAACACTACTTATGCCACTGTTTTGATGTTCAAACGCCACTGTTTATGTCACTGTTTTAACGTTCAAATGCCACTGTTTCTGTCACTGTCTAATGCCACTGTTCTGCCACTGTTTTGAGGTCCTGGATGTCACTATTTCTGTTTTAAAATGGTCACTGTTTCTGCTGTAAGGTGTTACTGCTTTCCTGCTGTAAAACGTCACTGTTTCTGTCCACTGTTGTTAAGGAAAACGTCACTGTTTCTGCCCACTGTTTTTAAGGAAAATATCACTGTTTTCTGCTCACTTTTTTAAAGAACAACTCACTGTTTTCTGCTCACTGTTTTAAGCACAAACGTCACTGTTTTCTGCTGTAAAAATGCTGCTGTATGCTCACTGTTTTTCTGCTGTAAAACACTGCTGTATGCTCACTGTTTTCCACTGTAAAATGCTGCTGTATGCTCACTGTTTCTGCTGTAAGTCGCCGCTGTAAATGATTGGTTGTAATTGATTTAGGTGCGCTTAAGAAGTGAGATACTTCGCTGCTGTTTGGTATTGTTTAAGGCACACAAGGTAAGTGTCAGGCGATATTACCTAATGTGACTATTGACTACTGGTATAAAGTTGTGACATGATGCTCCATACTCCGTAAAAGTAATATGTTCCTTGTTATGAAAGAAAACTGCCAAAAATGTGCCGTGATGGCTATGGAAATGTGCCGTGATGGCTATATGATTATGAGGTAAAGTTGTTATGTGGCAGCATAACGTATATGACAAGTATATGTGTCGTGATGGCTATATGAAAAGTATATAAGCATGCACCTTACATCATACCGCATTTTTGTACGTTTTGTGTGTGAAAGCATAGCATGGCATGCATGTACCAAGATCATATAGGCCTTGCTTTTTAGACTAGTTATGTACAGGACCATGTGTTTGAGCAAGCATCATATAGGCATCCCTAAGGTACCAGGGTATGGGACACTTGGCATCAGTCCGCATAGGCCCACAGTTGGAATCCACAGGGAGCTCAGGTGACAGGTATATTGATTCCACTGTGAAGTGCGCGCACGACGGTGCTAAAAGCGCAAAGGAAAGGCGTTATATACGCAATATATATGAATATGATGAAAAGGAAAGGCGTTATATGCGCAATATATATGAATGTGATGAAAAGGAAAAAGGAAAAGGAACAAGGATATGTTGAAGTGACTGTTTATGATTTTGTGCCTAGTTAATACTGTTATATTATTGGTTTTGTTGCCACACTACTGGGATTATTCTCACCCCTTCGGGGCTGCTATTTTCCTAAATGGCAGGAGGACGTAAAAGCATTTGAAGGCGTGATGTTTGCTGTTGCTTGCTGATGAATGGACTTGTACTGTTGCTGTTTGATTGATTGGATGACTGTAATGCTAAATATTTTGGTACTCTTGGATGACTGTAGACTTTATCATCTCTATTTTACCTTGAACTTTTATGAACAGCGGCTATTTTGGAAAACGTTTGTGAAAGGAACTTTTGAAAGACTTAAGTGCTGAAATTTTTACAGTGCACCTTACGGGAGGTGTTTTTATGAGCAAACGAACTCCGATTTACTATTATTTTATATGCACGCGAAGCCCCCAACGTGCTCTTTCTAAATCACTTGAAATATTTTTTATCGTCCAAACAGAAGTGATGAGAATTTTGAAACGTCTTACGGATTTGTACTTAGACCAAGAATTCTGTAGTAGCTTATGTGACGTTAAAGACTCTAATTCCGCTTAGCAAACGACTCTCTTGGATGCATACAAGGGAGGGCGTTACACTAATTAGATAGTAAGTTCAATATATGGTAAATGAATCTCGTTCGCCAAAAGCTCTATTTTATGAACGAATCTAATGATCATTTTTAGTTTTCACTTTTTTCGTTAATTTTTAGGATTTGATTTATAAAAGAAAATTTTACCATATAGCACACTTTCTTGGTCCAGTTGACATGGTGGATTTTAATGAACAACACAATATATTTTGTAAATCATATGGTACATGGCCATGTATGAATATGAAATTTAAATACAAAAATTTTACAGTGGCAGCACTTGCACAAAATTTTCTCCACTCCTTCATCCCCGTTGTCTTTATCATTGTAAGAAAAAAAATTAAAAGGGAAAATATATTGTTATAGTGATGTTGTATTTTATCTTGGTGTCTATAAAGTAAAGCATTATATATATTTTTTAAATTACTATCGAATAGATATTTTTTACTGTAAATTTTTTTTGACAGGATACAAATATTATATCGTAAAGAATAATGTTGTGCTAACTCCGATTGAAAGGGAATGATAGTTTGTATAAAAACCATGAGGGAGGATATTCTAACTACCAAAAATTTTCACTACTAACTTACTATCTATCACATGATCACCATTGGATCAAAAACCATAGGTAGTAAGAAACTGCCGGATTATTATTATTATTATTATTATTATTATTCGAGGACACTGAATGTCTATTACCTAAATTCTGTTCCTGGTCTGAATCACCAAGAAAGGTATGGGTGATCTCAATAAGACTAGTACAACATCATCTACTTGTATGGAGATACAAGGTAGGGACCTTATGGAATGCAGGCATGGTGATGCCTTAGCTGATGTCGTGGGTGGATCTGTTGGGGAACAGATGGCACTGAACTGACCCGCCTAGAGACTCCACAAGGATTCATTATGTAGAGTATCATTGGATTTGTAAAGTCTCTAAACGTTTGGTAGTGCAGATCGTCCTAGACTTAACGATGTCATCGAATACTATGTCCTAGAGTTATACTTTGAATGTACAACTTTATTCGCCTAAAAATGGGAAGAACGGTGTACTCTTGGGTATAACTCGAATACATGAGTATAGATGGACATGCCGAAAGGAAATCCCCTATAAGGGATTAGTCGTTCACAAAGACCGGTAGGGCTGAGATGAATTCTAGTTGACTCGGGAATCTATGCATAGTAAGAGATCATGAAGAGTCATGATCTATCTTAGAGTCAATAGAAGAAGATTCCTAGTTCCTATGAAATATTATATTTAGTCAATAAAGAGAGATGATACTTTATCCTTGCTCTCAACTAAATGTGAATGATGATGTGAGGGATAATGCTAGCACGGTATCCAAATCAGAAAGGTAGATCACTTGATCAACTCAATTAGTTCTTGGGTTACAAAGCATTGCTAGTGTATCATGTAGTCATTAAATGGATTGGGCCTTTTAAAGGAGTTTAACTGGTTCAAGTTTATTATATCAGTAACTAATTAGGTCTAATGGGTCACACACAAAGGTTATTCCTTATTGCAAGTTATAGCAAGTTTGGGCCAATAATGAGTTATTAGGCTTTGTCAAGACTGAGTCAAGTTAGGTTGGAGTAGGGACTCCAAGCCCACTTGATCCATGCTCCCTTTTTGGGGCATTACTGGTGAATGAGTTTTCTCCACTAATGGGCCCAAACTGATGGTAGGCCAAAGAGGCCTTTGGCATGCATTCTAGTAAGTCAAAGAGTTGACTTGACCAAAATAAGGTTTGGACAAATTTGAAAATTTGAATTTTTGAAATTTGAAATTTGAAATTTGAATTTCGAATTCAAACTTCGAACTGGGATAAGATTGTATTTATATTTGAGTTTAAATTTCAAATTCTAATTTGAAATTTGAATTTGAATTTTAAATTCTATTAGGTTAGGTTGTTGAGGATAGTTTAAATAATCTTAGGATAATTTAAATTATCTGAAAGAATTATCCAATAGAGATTGGATGAAGATTCTCTCAACTGTTTTTCCATTTGAATTAAGAATTCAAATGAATATTATTGCAACAAACTGTCTGAGGGAAGAAGAGGGAAAAGGGGCGCCTATGTGGAGAGAGATCCTGATTGGATTCTACATCAGATTTTATGGAACAAATGGATATGATTGATGCTTGAATTTTGAATTCAAGTCGTGAAGCTTCCAAAGGCTCCCAAGAGTCTGGTTTGTTATGGAGTGAGAGGATCAAGCAAAGAGAGATCCTCTCATCATTCAAAATGTGCGCCTAACATAGGGGAGCTGGGGTGGTTGATCACAATCAGAAAAACTGATGCTCCCCCTCTCTCCTCTTAGGGTTCTAGGAAAAGTTTCAATTTCTCTTTTTCTCTCCTTTTGCACCATCACCTAACCTCAAGATACCATTACAGTCTTGAGAAAAATAATCCAAACACTTGGTAGCCTCTTCTTTGCATGCACCTAGCTAGCCACCGAGGATAAGGAGGGATCAAGGAGAAAGAGTTATCGCTAGCAAGAAGGAGATAACCGTGTGGATCACTGTTAGAGGGCGTCATCCTTTCGCGCCTACAAGTAATTCTTAAACCCCATCTCGTTTCAACGTAAAGCATTCATACATGGGGTGTATAGATGGTCTATGCTTCCTCACCCAAAATTTTTGTTTTTCCACCCATGCATGCGCTCCATAAAAGCCCAAGTCTATGCCAAAATATTTCAATTTACCCTGGTCCGAGCCTAGTACTAATCTAACTGTTAGTTTGACTTGGCCCGTTTATACAAAAAAACAAATGGCATGGCTTGCCCGTTAGCCTGTTAATTTTTAACTTCCAAGCAGAACCATGAATCAACTTCACAAAATATTCAGATTTTGTTGCTAAAATAAAAATCAAAGTTTCAACTTCCAAACAAAACCATGAATCACAACAAAACTTATCACAATCTGCATTTAAGTCACTTTCAAAAGTAAAATGCTTAAACTAAATAACATATATTTCATCGGATCCAACAAATAAACCTATACTATGTAAATTAAAATAACTACATAAATCCATCAAACACATCAAGATACTTGTAGTAGCACAAAACTTCTCTTCATCTTCTCTCCCCTATAAATACAATTCCAAGATTACATAAGTTGGCAAAAGAATTTGTAAATGTAAAAAACAAAAAACAAGAACAAAGAATAAAAACAAAAAAAATAAGATTAAGAAATTTTTTTTTTAATACATTCGTATAGGCAGTCTCACATGCTGAGATGTTGGTTACTCCTATATAAAAAATAAAGTCAAATTTCTATTAAAATTTAATTGAATATAATAAAATTATAAAATAATTTCAATTGATTAAATTAAAACTTTTTATTTTTTCTTCAAGTCATACTTATTACGTAGCCAATCTCCGCCGTATATTCACGCTTGGATGGTATCTTCAACCAAGCTAGAACGATAGGCATCAATAATGTTGATTATGATGGTACTGTAGAGATTGGTACATATCTTATGTCACTCTCAAAGATAGTATTGATAAGGGAGTGAACTTAGGTCTTTCCATCACTTATTTAGCTCACTCGCACCAACTGAATTATCACTATTCGGTACTACTATGAAATATTATTTTATTTAATTTAAAATAAATAATATAATATAGGCTTATAGGTCCGACGTGTAAAAAAATCCTATCACCTACTTTCTAAATAGGCTTCTTTAAAAGCCCAAGCCAGTTATATTTGATTATATGTAATAGACCATGCCCAGAGTAATATACGCTAGGCCGTAGGCCGTGTAGGCTGGCGCGGTCCACTTTCACCCCTAGTGGTGTGATATATAATTTCTTATAAATACTAACATTTAACCCATGTAAAATTTGGGTTTATTATTTCTTATGTTGTAGGAGATAAAGATAAACTTATTATCTCCTACACATAACTAAAAGCGTGTGTTTCCATATTTTTTCTTTCTATCTCTTTTTCTCATATGGGCCCTCATGGGCCACAATCTTTTATATGTGTATATTTATCACCTACAACAAAAGAAATATTAAACAAGTAAACTTTATATACATATATATTTAAAATAAATTATGTATTTATAAAGAAATAAAAATATTGTTATATATGTGCTAGTCAATATTTATTACTGCGAGTAATAAGTATTTTTAATTACAAGTATCATAAAATTCACTAAATTAATTTTTTTAATAAACAAATAATTGATGAAATTTTAAATGGAGCTGGTACTATAAGTTTTATAAGATTTCCTAAAACTCTCTGCGAAGTCCAATTCCTATCCTTATTTATCAATTACCAACTAATTTGTCGTATGCTTCTTGATATTATCACATCCCAATCTTCAAATTCTTATTGGTATATTGTATACACATAAATTTTACAAGTCAAAATATGGTGACTTGTGGCCTTGGCTTGCAACCTCTTAATAATAACATTTTTGACACATTTTTATCAGTTAAAAATAAAAACTAAATTTAAGTTAAAGATAAAAATAATATTAAAAATTATTTGATAATTATATAAACTTTTTAGTTTAAAAATTACTGAAAAGTTCAAACTCAAAATAAGTTTATACAGTTTACAAAAAGTTCTTCCTAAGAGCTTTTAACTTTTGATTTTTTATATTATTAAAAAAATTCTTTTTATTATAATAGCTTTTGTAAAATTTTGTTTGATAAAACTTTTTATTTATAAGCAGAAAAGAAATTAAAAAAACCTTCCAATCAAACACTAAAATGTGATCATTTTCTACTCTGAAAATCCTTTTTCCCCCCACTGTTTTCAATTCTCTTATTATACTCTTTTGACTTATGTTTATCCAAATAATGCAATTCCAACTTCGAAAAATTCTTTAGTGGTAACTGTGTCATGAAATTTGTCTATTGCATTATGAGTGAATCTGTGTGAAAAACGGAGCAAACACCCTTCTAGGATCCTATGAGGAAACAATAGAAAAGCAATTTTAGGAGTCTGATTCTGATAAGGTGAAGCTATGATTTAGGGCTAAAAGACAAAACAAGACAACACTCTCTGAACCCAACTATTTTTTCAACTCCCTAGATTGAATAATATTACAAAACAAACTTGTCAATTAGGGGCTACCGCTACACAATTATAATATTTTTGGTGGATCAATGTGCAGGTGAGAATCTTAACTATTAACTGTTCCTCGGGCAGCGGGTAGCTTCTCCTCCATTTACTATAAACTATGATCAATTAACTATAATTTGACTAATTACGTGAATGAGTTGGTTATGGATTATTTACGCAGTCTTGAAAAATGCAATTATGTTAAAATTTGATAAAGGACCTGACTTGAATTAGTCGAGTATTTGATGAACCGATAGATAATATAAAAAATATTAACTATAATTTGAATGCCATTTTACCATTTTAAAATAGTTAATTAGGGCTGATTATTGTACCTACAAATTGAAAGAACTAAAAGATCACTTACACATCAGTCTGCCTAAAAAAAAAAATTTGGTACATTCCTAGGAAAACCTTCTCCGGGCACCATACCCTCGGGTACGGCCCGTTTGGGCTAGCTCCTCATTGTGAGGGTGGGTGCACTAAGCTTCGCAAGCTGAGAAATGATGAGACTAATCCCCCAACCGAAGATTTTTGGTTTATCCTCTAGCCCCAAAAATTTTCCAAGAAACTATTTGAGGCAGGGTTTGATCCTTGCACCAAACAATCACTTGAGAGCTCAGCTGCCAACTGAGCTACGCGGGTTTAGTCTGCTTAAAATTACATATAACTAACACTTGTTTTTGCTATTTGAACGTGTCATTGTGTAAATTGTGTACGTAAGTTACCCACAAAAAATTCGTGTACATAATATTATTATTAAAAGGTTATTTTTTATGACATTATTATTAAATGGGTATTAAAATAATACAAATTTCACAAAAATTAATTGACAGCAAAATTTGAATGAAATATGCCAATATAAGAATAAAAACTCTTACATTTATTATTAACCGTTATTTTTAACATGCATATAAATGATTTAATTTATTGGAGATAGGAGTTTATATACAATTAAAACGAATAATTAATAATAAATGTAAAAATTATTCTTACACTTATCTAAATTGATATATAATTTTTCACCAAAAAAAAATTGATATATATTTCCCAAATTCCAATTCATTTTTGATGAGATCAAACTTAAACTTTTGAAGTCGTATAATTTCAAAGTAACCCATAAGATATTATCTGATATTAAAACTCAAAAGAAAAGATGTTTATGATGCTTTAATTACTAAATGAATTTATTTAGGTCATCATCCATCATAATGAGTTCTTTTCCTTTCTTTGATTGCTAGGGGCAGCTTGGTCATTGCTTGTAATAATTCTTCATAAAAGTTCACTAATACCTTTGTGATTTACTTCAGAATCACTTACGTTCATGTGATTTTATTATTATTACATATGCCCGTGTGATTTGCAAAAAAGAAAACCACCGTATCCTTTCGCTTAAATTGTTAAATATTAGTTTACTCTTCTAATTTTGCCCCGAAAACATTATTTAATAAAATAAAGGGGTTTCTTAGATCAAAATTGGGGCCCAATTTTACACACGCAAAACGAATCTCTATAAATCACTTTTCCTACAACATAACTCTTATAAAACCCTAAAATAAATCTTAGATCAAAATTAATTTTACACACATCACCTCAATCATTATTTCTACACAGCCAATATTAATTCTACACAGCCAGATTCAAAGCTTGTACACTTGCTTATTAATTCTACACAGCCAGTCAAACCCTGTTCATATTTTCAATCCTCGAATAAGATAACAATCAAAGCACAATATCTCAACAAATAAAAACTCCCGTTTCAACACAAATCCCTCCATAGACTCATATATATTTTTTAGCACAAATAAAAACTCCCGTTTCAACATAAATCCCTCCACAAACTCCCGTTTCAACACAAATCCCGTTTCAACGCATGATATATTTTCAAGTCATGGATTTTGTTGTTTTAGTTAGCTGTTTAATCTGGCTGTATTTATGCTGTGCTTAATTTTAATATATATAATTTCAATTGAAATTTTGGACAAAAGGGTAGTTATGATATGAGTTTTATGCTTTATTATGCTCTTAGTTAGACTCACAGATTGAGAAATTGGTTTACGAGAGGGGTTCTTTAATATATAGTTATAATTTCGTTTTGGTAGCTTAATAGCATAGGTTCTATCTACAGGTGGCTTTTGAATTTTCATTTTCAATATATATTGCTGTGTTTGTTGTTTGGTGGTTCATATGAGTCTATGGAGGGATTTGTGTTGAAAGGAGTTTTTATTTGTTGAGATATTGTGCTTTGATTGTTATCTTAGTCTAGGATTGAAACTGTGAACAGGATTTGACGTGGCTGTGTAGAATTAATAAGCAAGTGTACAAGCTTTCAAGCTTTGCATCTAGTTGTGTAGAATTAATATTGGCTGTGTAGAAATAATGATTGAGGTGCTGTGTGTAAAATTAATTTTGATATAAGATTTATTTTATTAAATAATGTTTTCAGGGGCAAAATTGGAAGAGTGAAGTAATATTTAGCAATGTTAAGCAAAAGTATACGATGGTTTTCTGTTTTGCAAACCACGGGGGCGTATGTGACAATAAAAAAAAATCACAGGAACATAAGTGATTCTGAAGTAAACCACAAGGGCAATGGTAAACTTTTCGCATAATTCTTTTCATATTGTGTGCATAACTTTATTATTAAAACGTTCTTTTGGGTGATATTACATGTGTATTAAAATACTAATTTTTTATGGGTTAGCTTTTTCTATCATTAGTATAAATACGTTATCTGTAGTAAGTCCAATACGACGTTGTTCTGAGGCGAAAATGATGGTGTTTTTGTAATTTTATTTTATTTCAGAGTTATAATAGTCTTTATATTTTTAATTTTTTAATATTTCAATACCAAAATGACGTCATTTTGAGAATAAATGCAGATAACTTATCTATGCAAAAATATTCTTCCCTTTTTTTATCAATATGAATGAATACATGATTTCAAAAAACTGGCACAAGAAAGTTTAAAATTTATTTTGTTGAACGAAAATTCAAACTTTTAAGTTGTTAGAATTGATCTATCATGAAGGGTCTTGGTAATTTATATGAGGTGATAGGTTGGAACTTTTGAAGCAATTTAATTATAAGGTAACTCATACAAATATTATTAATTTGTTATTAAAACTTGAAAGAAAAGAAGATCATGAAGTATGGTAATTGAAGAAATCCAAAAAAATTCAGGTCATCTCCTAATATTTGAATATGAGTTTCTCTCTCTTTGACAGTTAGGGACAGTCAATTATAAGCATAATGCATGCCTAAAGAATGGATAAATTTTTAATATTATGGATTTATCGAATTTGGTACACTCGTTTATTTAAATCCGAAAAATTTAGTAATGTGACGGAAATTAAAAAAAAATGTGGGATAAAATTTTTCCTTTTTATATAAATAGGTGTACCGAATTTGGTTTACCGGTGGTATTAAAAAGCACTCTCAAAATAGGTGTTCTAGAAATCTCTTCTATGCACTAATTTATATTTTTTCAAAATAAATATTTTTTTAGGTCCTTAACAAAAAATATGAAACTAATTTTAATCTCTTAAAAAAGTATCCATATTAGTCCTTTTTTAAGGGACTAATATGGATCTTCTTTGAATTTCTAAGGAATCACAATTTAAAAAAGTAGAATTTTAGACGGACCATAAGTTAAAATTTTTTTTTCCAAAGAACTAATAAAATAGATTGCGTGTTTTTTGTTGAGGACCAAAGTATTTTTTTTTTTATTCTCCTAATAGTTAGTGCTCATCATCATACATACATTTAGGTGTCAAAATAGGCTATAGCCTACGAACCCGTAAAACCTTTCTTTGCCTCTAATCTACTAAAACATTTTTGAAGTGGGGTTTTTTCTAAGTCCAACATCCAAAATTCCATAATTTAGTGAAGTGGGTTGGGGTTTATCCGCAAATCGACTTTTTATCTTTATCAAAAAATTTATTTAAAAAAAAATAAATATTTATAAATGTAAAATAAATTATAAACATAGTATTTTAATAAAAATATACTTTACTAAGAGAGTAATTGATATGAAAAAAAAGGGGTACGTGATAAAAGAATTAATGAATGTTTCCCTTGATTTTAATATAGAGCCAACTTTTCAGGGATTGTTGGAAAAATAATTAAAATTTTGTTTACATTTCCACTTGTATGTTTATGTGGAAATATTATTTCATTAAAAAAATTGAATATGAAAATTTAATTTTTTTATAAAATATTTGAAGGAAAGTGTTAAATATTTATTTGTTAAAATAATTTTGAATACTTTAAATTCGATAAAAAATAAAATTGTAATTCTGACTGGTTAATAGGTTGACCCTAACTTATAGGGTTTTTGGCCCATGCGAGACTTTATTGTTATGGCCTTGTGGGTCATTTGGCCCTGCAAGCTTTTTGGCTCTAACCCGTGCAAGTTAAGGTCTAACGAAGTGGGTATGCGACATGTCCATTTTAACAGCTCTAAATTATTAAGTAATCGATGAACTGATAGATGATATGAAAAAAGAAGTAAAATATTATGTATATATCACTCTACTTAAAATTTCATATAATTTAACACAATTACAATCCATATTCTTTATGTATTTGGCCAATTCTGATATTGTTAGGGAAAAGTTCAAAAACCATCTTATGAGTGCTTTGAATAATTTATACACCTCTTTTTTTAATCACTTTTGACCCCTTATGATTTTTCCATCTAAGTCCATCCTTAATACTATTTCTTAGAATAAGAAAATAGGCAGATAACAAAAAAGAAAAAGAAAAATAAAGACTAAATTTAAATTTGCAAAACTTACAAAAAAGACTGAAAGTAAAAAAAAAATTTGTAGAAGAAAAAAAGATCAAATATGTCTGAATCACGAAGAAGAAAATATATTAAGAATGAAAAATTGAAGAAAAAAATAAGACCGGATGTTGAAAACTGAAAATAGTGATGAAATAGAATAAATTTAAAAAATAGAAATAGTCTAAATAAAAAAGAAATAAAAAACTAAATATAAAAAGATAACAGAAGAAAAATAAAATAAAAAAATGGAAGAATAAGAAATCTGTAAGTTTCCTACATATTTGATTTTATTTTTTCTTATATTTTTTTTTTGTCCTCATACCATTTTTTATTTGAATATATTTGATTTTTTTTTTCTTATATTTTTATTTTTTTCGCTTTAAGTAATTTCTATCACCGTTAAAAGAAATGGAAGAAAAATAAGATAAAAGAAAATAAAAAGAAATAAATTTGTAAATTTTCTACATATATGATGTTATTTTGTATTTTATTTTTTGTCCTCAATCTATTTTTTATTTACAAATAATTGATCTTATTTTTTCTAGTATATTTTTTTTGTCTTCAGTTTATCTTCTTCAGTATATTGTTATAAGTTTTCAACATATTTTTCTTAGTTTTTTTTTTTTTTTTTGTCTTGAGTCTATTTTGTTCTTTTTGATTTAGACATATTTAATCTTCTTTCATTTTTTTTATTTTTAATCTTTTCTGTAAGTATTCTAAGTTTCAACATATTTGATCTTATTTCTTCTTTTATTTATTTTTGTCATAAATATTTTATATTATTCTATAAAGGATAAAATATGTAGATTAGTTAAGTTTCTAATGATGTTAAGGATGGACTTAGATGGAAAAAATCATACAAGAATAAATAATTAAAAAATTGTATAGGTGTTTAAGTGATTCATAGCAAAACCATAACAGAATTTTTAAACTTTTCCTTTTATTTATTAAAAAGGTTATTTTGGGTGACATTAAAATACTAGATTTTTTATCAATAATGAATACATGATTTCAATTAAGTGGAAGAAGATATTTGAATTTTATGTTGACGAAGGAAAATTCAAACTTTTGATGCCATTTAATTATAATGTAACGGAAAAAATATTATTAATTTGTTATTGAAACTTGAAAGAAAAGAAAATTATGATTTAGGAATTATGATAAATGGTGAAATATTGAGAATTCATGTCATCTCCCAATACTTGAATGAGTTTCTCTCTCTTTAACAGCTAGGGACAGTCAATTATAACCATAATACAGGCTAAGGAAGGTGCGCACGAGTGTGGAAATATTTACTATGTTGTAATTTGAAAAAAAAATTAAATAAATATTATGAATATATAGCTGTTTCAAAATTATTTATGAATTTATTGCACTCATTCACGTTTAAATCAGGCGTAACTATTCGCACTTAAGTTAGACATGACTCATGAGTCATTTACGCCTAATTTAAACGTGACTCATATGGTGTTGATATGTGGTACAAAAAAAAAGTCAATTTACAAACATAAAACTTTGGAAAGGCATAATTTTTGACTCAGGTATTCAAATCAGGTAATATTTTTTGATTTCACGTAACTTTTTAAGATCTACGCAATGATCTCATTTGACATATTTTATCTCTCACAACCACATATATTTCCAAAAAAGGGGTAAAATATTATGTATACGATCACTCTACTTAAAAATGCATACAATAACATATTTTTTTTTGATCTTTTTCCTCTGTACATCGCACGGGCACTGCACTAGTTTGAATAAAAAGAATACAAAAAGTTCAATTCACATATATCATTGTGTATTTCCAAAAAAGTTTACCACTTCTACCACCAATCTAATTACTGTTGATTTTTGTCAATCTAACATTATGATTTATGGGAATTAATAATTAATTAATAAATGTGACCCAATAATTTCCAATAAATTATAACGGTTAGATTGACGGAAATCAATGGTGATTAAGTTAGTTGTAAAGGTTGTAAATATTTTTGGTGTCAAGTATAACCTTCTCTTTGACCAATAGTGATATTGTACACACAATTTATTATTAAAATTTCTTTTGGGTAACATTAAATGAGTATTAAAATAATAAAGATTTTATCAATAATAAATACATGATTTCGGTTGACTTGCACTAAATTTGAATTCTATTTTGATGAACTGAAATTCAAACTTTTGAAGTCGTGTAATTATAAGATAACTCATAAAAATATTATTAATTTGTTATTAAAATTTAAAAGAAAAAATTATGAATTTTGATAATTGATAAAATCCCAAGAATTCAGGTAATCATCTATTATTAAAGGTCAATAAAGTGACATGTATTTAGATTAAAAAAAATTAAAAAATAAATCGCATGTATTTGAATGAGCTTTTCTCCCTCTATTTGACACCTAGCGATATATACCACGCTTTTGCCAGTGTCATAATTCTAATCACAATATAAGCTAAAGAAGGCTAACACACAAATGTGAAAATCTCTACCTTGTTTCAATTCTTACTCTCTTTTTATTCTCCCCAAAGTTAAATTGGGACTACAATTATAATTTGGTGAGGTACTTAGGTTTGTTTGAAAAAATGTGCACACCTCTTCACAATCTCAAATGGGTGTTTAAAAGGCACATACATGAGTTTAATGTCCTTTTTTGAGAAACCTTATTTTGGAGATTCCTTGTTCCACTCTGAATTTAGCTATTTTAGTATATTGTTGGTTAGTGTTACTTTGTGCCTGAGGTGTGGTGTCCCTTACAAGTGAAATTTTTGTGCTCCCGGCACAAATTTTGTTGGGTGGGATAAAGGAGATTGAAAGAAAAAAAAAAAAAAATTAAGGAGAGAGAAGAGAGGAAAGAGAAAATAAATTTTTTGAGCCAGATGTCAACTTTTTAGTGGAAGAAACACCGTCATCCTGCACCATGTTACAAATTTCTGTCCCTTATATATTAAGAGTGTAAGGGGAAGATTTATCATTACCATATTTTCTCTACAAACCCACCCTTCTTCCCCTCTTTCAGTCAAAATTTATTATTTCAAAGCACTCTCCAATAGGATAAGCTTGTGTCATCCCAGTGGTTGGTTCTATCTCTGTTCTTCCTGGTAAAGGTTCAATCTTCTTGTTGCCAGCTTTTGTACATGCCAGTTTAGTGCAACCTTTACCACTTCTTTTAACCAAAACCGTCCTTTATCTCAAGAAAAATGGCCCCTTCTGGAAGGACGACAACAACAACAACAAAAACCTCAAAAACAAAGACTACAACAACTACAAGAAGAAGAAGAACAAGACAGCATAGAAGAACACACTTCATAAAGAAGAAGAAACATACACAGAGCAAAAAACAAGAGATAAGTACTGTTTTGCCCTACTCAATAACCTCACAAGGTTCTACAAAGGAAAGGGACATGGATATTTCTGAGGTAATTGATGTCTCTAACAGTGCATGCTCCACCCCAAAGGGTCACAAATTTCAGATACCAGAGATTTCAACATGCCCTCCAGCACCAAAGAAGCCAAGGGTACTTTCAAATTACTCTTTGAGAAGGTCACCACTATCATTCTTTGCACCCCCTGACTTGGAGCTCTCCTTGGTTGCACTTCGAGATGTTTCTGTTTGAATTGTGTGTTAATAGAAAAGATTACATCTATAATAAGATCATGACACTTTACGAGATGGACTTTTGAGGTGGTTTTAGCATATTTTTCTCTTCATATCTCTTGCAAATGAGAGAGAGAGGTGTGCTTTGAGAATTCTAGATTTTGGTGTGTTGATCTTAGGAAATAGTTACTTGCCCTTGCTTTAATTTCTGCAGCTACATTTGAATTTTAAGCTTACTTTCTTTCTTTTTTATTGTTTACCTCTTATAGAAAATATTTGTTCTGACCTTCGAATTTAAGTGTGTTGACTGCATATGTGTAATTGATTTGGTTTAAGGTTTGTGAATGTTCAATTTCTCTATTGCACCACTTAGTGACGATGGCAATTTCTCTATACTTTGGGTGTATATTCTGCATCAGAAAATTTTATTTCAGCAATAATATTCTGTAGTCTGCAGTTCCATATATGCAAAAATTATGTAACAAATTCAAATTATCATCTTCAATTTGACATGATTAGACAAGGCTGAAATTAAGAGTTTGATTTTCATTTTGTATTTGGTAGGCCTAAACCCCACTAATCATAATAATGTGGCACTATTGTTTCTCTACAATATTTTAATTAAATTAGACTGAAACGGTGTTTAATATAGTCAAACTTTTTTTTTTTTTTGATTTGCAATATAGTCAAACTTAGAGTGCACTTTATACGTGAAATCATACAATGTTATCAGGTCAAAAAAAAAAAAATTACCATTTTCATAGAAGGCGTTCTAATTTTGTTGCCCCTAATTAGGATCACATGAGGCTCAAGGGATCTGGTTAGAGTACATTGAAGCGTTTTTAACTGAAGTTGTCAAAATTTAAAAAAAAAAAATTACCAACATAGTGACGTTGGAAACTTATTTACATGTCTAGGGTTGGGAATGAATGGCATGCGGCCGATCCTGACCTCTACCTTTATTTAGAAAAAAAAATTAGAAAACAATCATTGTTATTTTTCAAATTAACATTGAATTTCTTGAGAGAAGTTATAATTAGTATTGAATCATCAACGGGTGTCAATCATAATTAATATCGTTAAGAAATTTCTTCTGTCGTGTAGATATTCATTTGCAAAATCCCATTTATCAGATACTACTTTTCGAAATTTTTATAAATTCAAAAACACTCAATTTAATGTTAAATAATAACAATTTCATCATTGATTATTTTTTTCCAAAAAAATTAAATGACATTGAATTGACATATAAATAATGTTTTTTAGATGGGTCAGGATAATTTTACACCCGTGTAAGTCACACTCTCAATCTTATCCGTTGATTCATTTATATCTAACAGCTCAATTTTTTTAGTAATGTGATTCATTGGATACAAGTGGATGAATGATTAAGATTGAGTGTAAGAATTCTAACTCTTACACCGGTGTAAGAATATCATGCCCCTTTTTTAGATAAGTAAAGTAATTATTAACCTTTTCACCCAAAAAAAGAAGAAGAAGTAATTATTAACGTATTTTTCGGAGAGCCTTTTCAGGTTTTTTTACCGTAAGTAACATCAATTATATTTTTATTAAATATAGATGGCTTGGTTTATGTTTCTGTATTGCCCTTTTTTATGTCCATTTTTTTAGTGAATTATAATTGTCTTCTAAAAAAAAATATATGATTGCTTTCTAAAAGTAAAAAAATAAAATAAAAAGGATAAATACCTTTAAGAAATGTAAGAAAATATTTTTTCACCCCATCATCGACTAAAATATGAATTTAATTTTTTTAATTAAATTTTTTAATTTTTTTTATTTCTAAATGAACATTTTCTTCCAATGTCTTATAATTTGGTTTGGCTCTCCAATAAATCATAAGATTTGGTTTTCTCATTTTTATTAAATGATATTTTTAAAAATCTAAAATTTTTCAGTAAGAGGAGAAAAAAGAAAAATCAATAATAAATTATTATTAATAACAATAAATTTGATTTTTTAAAAATTTATTAACAAGATTATAACAGATGAAAATTAAAATATTAATCAACGTTATCTAAAAATAATAATATCTGTTGTTATTATTTGTAATATTAATTATTATTTATAATCTTAATGCACGAATGTTAAAAGGTTGAGATGGTGTTGCTACCTTTCATCCACTTGGAAGTGTATTTTTTTTATAAAATATTAGTCGGTGTTTGAAATTCTTTGGGATCGTATTAATTCAATTTCGAATTTGGGTTTTTACCTTCTTAAAGAATTGTGATTCTAAAAAATTGAACTTATTAGGCGTGAGTGCCTTATGAGTCACGATTAATTAGGCGTGAATGTTCATCTCCAATTTGGACGTGAATGAGTGTAATATATTTGTAATTACGTTCAAAACAGCAACCTATTGGTTATTATTTATTAAAAAACAATATCTTAATTTTTTGCATTTATAATTTATACTTTCTTTTTATTTTTCATAAGTTTAAAGAAGTTAGTGTTCTAATTCATATTTCCTTTTTCTCCTCCCTAATATTTAGTGCTCGTCATCGTACCAACAAATCAAAGGGGTAAAATATTATGTATACAATCACTCTAATTACAAATGCATACAATATTTCACAAAAAAAAAATGCATACAATAACATTTTTTTTTATCTTTTTTCTCGGTACCTCGCACGGGTACTGCACTAGTTTGAATAAAAAGAATAAAAAAAGTTCAATTCACATATATCATTGTGTATTTTCAAATAAAGTTTACCACTTTTACAACCAACCTAATCACCGTTGATTTCTGTCAATCTAACCATTATAATTTATGGGAATTAATAATCAATTAATAAATATGACCAAATAATTTCCAATAAATTATAACAGTTAGATTGACAAAAATCAATAGTGATTAGGTTAGTTGTAAAGGGTGTAAATATTTTTGGTGATAATATATCCTTCCCTTTCACCAATAGTGATATTGTACACATAATTTATTATTAAAATTTCTTTTGGGTTTTCACCAAAAAAAAAATCTTTTGTCTAACATTAAATTAGTATTAAAATAATAAAGATTTTATCAATAATAAATACATGATTTCAATTGACTTGCACTGAAATCTGAACTTAAATTCAAACTTTTGAAGTCGTGTAATTATAAGATAACTCGTAAAAATATTATTAATTTGTTATTAAAATTGTAAAAGAAAAAATTAATTTATTTTAATAACCTAAGAGTTCAGGTAATCATCTATTATTAAAGGTCAATAAAGTGACATGTATTTAGATTACAAAAAAGTATGTCTGAATCAAGAAGAAGAAAATATATTAAGAATGAAAAATTGAAAAAAAAAAAGATCGAATATCTTGAAAACTTAAAATAGTGATAAAATAAAATAAATTAAAAAAATAGAAATAGTCTAAATCCAAAAGAAATAAAAAACTAAATATAAAAAGATAATAGAAGAAAAAAAATAAAAATAAAAATGGAAGAATAAGAAATCTGTAAGTTTCCTACATATTTGATTTTATTTTTTCTTAAATTTTTTCTTTTTTTCCTCATACCATTTTTTTAGTTGCATATGTTTGATTTTATTTTCTTATATTTTTATTTTTCTCGCTTTAAGTAATTTCTATCACCGTTGAAAGAAATGGAAGAAAAATAAGATAAAAGAAAAATAAAAAGAAATCAATTTGTAAATTTTCAACATATATGATGTTATTTTGTATTTTATTTTTTTGTCCTCAATCTATTTTTTATTTATACATAATTGATCATATTTTTTCTAGTATATCTTTTTTGTCTTCAGTTTATTTCCTTTTTTGACTATTTTTTTCCTTTTAGTGTTTTCTACTATTGTTATAAGTTTCCAACATATTTTTCTTAGTTTTCTTATTTATTTATTTTTTGTCTTTAGTCTATTTTGCTCTTTTTGATTTAGACATATTTAATCTTTTTTTATTTTTTTTTATTTTTAATCTTTTATATAAGTATTATTAGTTTTAACATATTTGATCTTATTTCTTCTTTTATTTATTTTTGTCATAAGTATTTTTCTATTATTCTATAAAGAGTAGAATAGGTAGATTAGATAAGTTTCTAACGGTGTTAAGGATAGATTTGGATGAAAAAAACCATACAAGAAAAAATAATTAAAAAATAATATAGGAGTTTAAGTGATTCATAGCAAAATTATAACAGAATTTTTAAATTTTTCCTTTTATTTATTAAAAAGGTTATTTTGGGTGACATTAAAATACTAGATTTTTTTATCAATAATGAATACATGATTTCAATTAAGTGGAAGAAGATATTTGAATTTTATTTTGACGAAGGAAAATTCAAACTTTTGATGCCATTTAATTATAATGTAACGGATAAAAATATTATTAATTTGTTATTGAAACTTGAAATAAAAGAAAATTATGATTTATTAATTATGGTAATTGGTGAAATCTCGAAAATTCATGTCATCTCCCAATATTTGAATGAGTTTCTATCTCTTTAAGGGACAGTCAATTATAACCATAATACAGGCTAAGGAAGGTGTGCACGAGTGTGGAAATCTTTCCTATGTTATAATTTGACAAAAAAAATTAAATAAATAATTATGAATATATAACTGTTTCAAAATTATTTATGAATTTATTGCACTCATTTACGTTTAAATTAGGCGTAACCATTCGCACTTAAGTTAGACATGACTCATGAGGCATTTACGCCTAATTTAAATGTACCTCATATGGTGTTGACATGTGGCACAAAAAAAGTCAATTTATGAATCATAAACTTTGAAAAATCATAATTTTTGACTCAGGTATTCAAATCAGGTAATATTTTTTGATTCCACGTAATTTTTTGAGATCTACGCAATGATCTCATTTGACATATTTTATCTCTAACAACCACATATATTTCCAAAAAAGGGGTAAAATATTATGTATACGATCACTCTACTTAAAAATGCATACAATAACATATATTTTTTTGATCTTTTTTCTCTGTACATCGCACGGGCACTGCACTAGTTTGAATAAAAAGAATACAAAAAGTTCAATTCACATATATCATTGTGTATTTCCAAAAAAAGTTTACCACTTTTACAACCAACCTAATCACCGTTGATTTTTGTCAATCTAACCATTATAATTTATGGAAATTAATAATTAATTAATAAATGTGACCCAATAATTTCCAATAAATTATAACGGTTAGATTGACGATAATCAATGGTGAGGTTAATTGTAAAGGTTGTAAACATTTTTTGTGATAAGTATATCCTTCCCTTTGACCAATAGTGATATTATACACATAAATTTATTATTAAAATTTCTTTTGGGTAACATTAAATGAGTATTAAAATAATAAAATTTTTATCAATAATAAATACATGATTTTAGTTGACTTACACTGAAATATGAATTCTATTTTGATGAAATGAAATTCAAACTTTTGAAGTCATGTAATTATAAGATAACTCATAAAACTATTATTAATTTGTTATTAAAATTTAAAAGAAAAAAATTATGAATTTTGATAATTGATGAAATCCCAAAAATTCAAGTAATCATCTATTATTAAAGGTCAATAAAGTGACATGTATTTAGATTAAAAAAATCGCATGTATTTTTGAATGAGATTTTCTCCCTCTATTTGACAGCTAGCGATATATACCACGCTTCTCCCTCTATTTCAATTCTTACTCTCTTTTTATTCTCCCCAAAATTAAATTGGGACTACAATTCTAATTTGGTCAGATACTTAGGTTTGTTTGAAAAAATGTGCACACCTGTTCACAATCTCAAATGGGTGTTTAAAAGGCACATACATGAGTTTAATGTCCTTTTTTTTTTGAGAAACCTTATTTTGGAGATTCCTTGTTCCACTCTGAATTTAGCTATTTTACTATATTATTGGTTAGTGTTACTTTGTGCCTGGGGTGTGGTGTCCCTTATGACTGAAATTTCTGTGCTCCCAACACAAATTTTGTTGGGTGGGATAAAGGAGAGAGAAAGAAAGAAAAAATTGAGGAGAGAGGAAATAAAAATTTTGAGCCAGGTGTCAACTTCTTAGTGGAAGGAATACCATCATCCTAGACGTTAATATATTAAAGAGTCCCTTATATATTAAAGAGTGTAAGGGGAGGATTTATCATTACCATATTTTCTCTACAAACCCACCCTTCTTCCTCTCAAACTTTTCAGTCAAAATTTATTATTTCAAAGCACTCTCCAATAGGATAAGCTTGTGTCATCCCAGTGGTTGGTTCTATCTCTGCTCTTCCTGGTAAAGGTTTAATCTTCTTGTTGCCAGCTTTTGTACATGCCAGTTTAGAGCAACCTTTACCCCTTCTTTTAACCAAAACCCCCCTTTATCTCAAAAAAAATGGCCCCTTCTGGAAGGACAACAACAACAACCTCAAAAACAAAGACTACAACAAGAAGAAGAACAAGAAGACAGCATAGAAGAACACACTTCATAAAGAAGAAGAAGCATACACAGAGCAAAAAACAAGAGATAAGTACTGTTTTGCCCTCTAGCTGTTCCTCAATAACCTCACAAGGTTCTACAAAGGAAAGGGACATGAATATTTCTGAGGTAATTGATGTCTCTAACAGTGCATGCTCCACCCCAAAGGGTCATGAATTTCGGATACCAGAGATTTCAACATGCCCTCCAGCACCAAAGAAGCCAAGGGTACTTTCAAATTGCTCTTTGAGAAGGTCACCACTATCATTCTTTGCACCCCCTGAATTGGAGCTCTTCTTCTTGGTTGCACCTCGAGATGTTTCTGTTTGAATTGTGTGTTAATAGAAAAGATTACATCTATAATAAGATCATGACACTTTACGAGATGGACTTTTGAAGTGGTTTTAGCATATTTCTCTCTCCATATCTCTTGCAAATGAGAGAGAGGTGTGCTTTGAGAATTCTAGATTTTGGTGTGTTGATCTTAGGAAATAGTTACTTGCCCTTGCTTTAATTTCTGCTAATCTTAGCTGAGTAACAATTGTAGGGTTTGTTTATCATTAAATTTAGATGGGGTGGTTCTCCAACTAAATTTAAATTTTAAGCTTACTTTCTTTCTTTTTTATTGTTTACCTCTTATAGAAGATATATGTTCTGACCTTTGAATTTAAGTGTGTTGAGTGCATATGTGTAATTGATTTGGTTTAAGGTTTGTGAATGTTCAAGTTTGCAACTCTACAAAAGCTTCAGTTGTCAATTAGTTACTTTGAGAGAAAGTAAAGTCATAGAAACATTTGGCTTTTGTATATTTCTCTCTATTACTTCATCTCCAATTTCTCTATTGCACCACTTAGTGACGATGGCAATTTCTCTATACTTTGGGTGTATATTCATGGCTACAAGTAGTTATGTAATGGTAAACCATCCTTACTCTGCATCAGAAAATTTTATTTCAGCAATAGTACTCTGTAATCTGCAGTTCCATATATGCAAAAATTGTGTAACAAATTCAAATTATAATCTTCAATTTGACATGATTAGACATGGCTGTAATTAAGAGTTTGATTTTCATTTTGTATTTGGTAGGCCTAAACCCCACTAATCATAATACTGTGGCACTATTGTTTGTCTACAATATTTAATTAAATTAGACTGAACCAGCGTTTAATATAGTCAAACTTAGGGTCCACTTTATACGTGAAATGATCCAATGCTATCAGGTCAAAAAAAAAAAGCTTTCATTTTCATAGAAGGCGTTCTAACTTTGTTGCCCCTAAATTAGGATCACATGAGGCTTAAGGGATCTGGTTAGAGTACATTGAGGCGTTTTTACTGAATTTGTCAAAATTTAAAAAATAAAAATAAAAATTACCAACATAGTGACGTTGGAAACTTATTTACATGTCTAGGGTTGGGAATGAATGGCATGCGGCGGACCCTGACCTCTACCTTTATTTAGAAAAAAAAAATTAGAAAACAATCATTGTTATTTTTTAAATTAACATTGAATTTCTTGAGTGAAGTTATAATTAGCATTGAATCATCAACGGGTGTCAATCGTAATTAATAATTAATATCGTGAAGAAATTTCTTCTGCTTTCGTTTAGATATTCATTTGCGAAATCCCATTTATCAGATACTACTTTTCGAAATTTTTATAAATTCAAAAACACTCAATTTAATGTTAAATAATAACAGTTTCATCATTGATTTTTTTTTTCCAAAAAAATTAAATGACATTGAATTGACATATAAATAATATTTTTTAGATGGCTCAGGATAATTTTACACGGTATAAGTTACACTCTCAATTTTATCTGTTGATTCCATTTATATCTAACAGCTCAATTTTTTTAGTAATATGAGACATTGGATACAAGTGGATGAATGGTCAAGATTGAGTGTAAGATTTCTAACTCTTACACCAGTGTAAGAATATCATGCCCCTTTTTAGATAAGTAAAGTAATTATTAACCTATTTTTTGTAGAGGCTTTTCAGGTTTTTTTACTGTAAGTAACATCAATTATATTTTTATTAAATATAGATGGCTTGGTTTATGTTTCTGTATTGCCCTTTTTTATGTCCATTTTTTTTAGTGAATTATGATTGTCTTCTAAATACAAAAAAAAAAAATGTATGATTGCCTTCTAAAAGTAAAAAAATAAAAAGGATAAATACTTCTAGAAATTTAAGAAAATATTTTTTCACCCCATCATCCACTAAAATATGAATGTAATTTTTTAATTAAAATTTTTATATTTTTTGTTATTTCTAAATAAACATTTTCATCCAATGTCTTACAATTTGGTTTGGCTCTCCAATAAATCATAAGATTTGGTTTTCTCAATTTTATTAAATGATGTTTTTAAAAATCTAATTTGTTTTAGTAAGACGAGAAAAAAGAAAAATCAATAATAAATTATTATTAATAACAATAAATTTGATTTTTAAAAAATTTATTAACAAGATCATAACAGATGAAAATTAAAATATTAATCAACGTTATCTAGAAATAATAATATCTGTTGTTATTATTTATAATATTAATTATTATTTATAATGTTAATGCACAAATGGTAAAAGGTTGAGATGGTGTTGCCATCTTTCATCCATTTGGCAGTGTATTTCTTTTATAAAATATCAATCAGTGTTTGAAATTCTTTGGGATCCTATTAATTCAATTTCGAATTTGAGTTTTTTTACCGTCATTCTCAAAAATTGAACTTATTATTTTTTGGACAAATTAAATCTTATCATCTTGCCGGATCGCCACCTCTCCTAAACCCCTCAATTTGTTATTCCTAGTCTCAGATAGATGAATAAATTTTCAATAAATCGGTAAATAAATTTTCAACATCATTGTATTGATATTTTTATTTTTTGAATTTTAATTATTGCCATCAACTTGCGGGATTGTAGCTACAAATCATTTTTGTAGTGTTTTGGAACTGGGCCTTATGACAAATTTCTAGTGAAAGTTAGCGAAGACAGTGACAGAGCTGCTGTGAAGACAGTTTTAACCTTTAGTGTCAAAGTGTAAGCACAAAGTGGGGTGTATTTGGTTTTTAAAACATTTGTCTAATTTATTATTAGGTAAATTATGCGTCATTTTAAAAGATGTAAAGTTATGTCATTTTAATAGAGAGAAAGAAATAGATAAAGGAGAAAAGCGAGTTGATAAAAAAAATAAAGATGTGGGTTCTACCTATTTGTGAGAGTGAAACGATATATGTTATGTCATTAAAAATGATAAACACTTTTTCCCTTATTATTATTAATAATAATAGGACAATAACGATTATGTGAAATTTTAGAGAGTGGGTGCGGTGCTCTCATATTAAAATTATTATGTAAAAATTTTGTGTCTATTTTTTTCTTCATATTTATTAAATAGATGGGATACAATTATTATTAACGAAGAAAGAAAAAAATTCAAGAATTTCACATATTATATAAATTTTTAATACGAGAATATTCATTCCCAAATTTTAACATGAAATTAAGGATCACTCCAATCTGTGATTAAGGGGCTGAAATCATTTTGTCAGATTTGTGGTTATCTGTGTGTCTGAACACACCCAGCATCACCTAAGAGAATCCAATGAAGGGACTCTCGTGCGGCTATGTCATTGTCACCTTGGAGAATCTCAAGAAATTTCCCATCATTTTTTTCACATACTTTCCAGACTTTTCTTCATTCATGATGGCTCATATTAATTTCCACAATACGATAGGAAAAATATTATCCTAGCAACTATGCATATTATTTTATATTTATATAATTTGGGAAAAATATATCACAGAGAAGTTATTGCATTTATTTCTAAAATGACGTTATGTTGGTATTGAAATATTAAAAAATTATAAATATAAAGACTATTATACCCTGAAATAAATTAAAATTACAAAAATAGCATAATTTTCGTCCCAAAATAACGTCATATTGAACTTACCGTAGATAATTTATCTTGGGAGAAAAAACAAACCTATTAATTTTTATCTTCAAATTATACGGGTGACAAATCATATTCGTTGACAAAATAGGATTTGACATAAATATAAATATTCGTGTTAAAATTGATATTGACACAGTTTAATTTATTATACGGTCGATATGATGCTACATAAATAATTAGTTAATTTTATTTTTTTAAATTAAGTAATTTTAAATTATATAAAAACGGGGCAATTGGGTAAGTATGCAATTAGGATCAAGGTTATTTTTCATCATTTTATGTTACACTTCCAATTTTAGCCTTTAACTCCTCTCATATTTAACAGGTCTGTTTTTTAGTTATTTGAACCATTATTACAAATAAATCAATGACCAAAAATAAATATAAAAATTTTATTCGTATACTGATATAAAAATAACCTACTCCATTATATAATTATAGTATAATTTTATATAACTTTGTATTACATAAGTTTTATGTTAAATGTTACTGATTGAATAATAAAATTTATAAATATTATATACTTATAGTAAAAGTTATATATTTACAAAAATTATATATTTTTATTATTTAACATGTAATTTCTTTTTAAAAAAAAAACGATTATGTCATATTCTATTTTCCTTTCAATATTTGTCTTAAGTCTTAACTCTGACAGTGTCACGTGTGTTTCCTATTTGTAGACTATTATTTCTTATGCGTTAAGGTTCTTTTTCCCCATGATATTCATGTTTATTGTACGAGCTAGGGATTATTTTTTTTGAAATAAAGTCAAGCGTTAAAAGTAGAGATTCTTCTGTATACTATTTTTTAAAAAATATGATACCCAAGATCAAACTCATAACTATATGCTTAAGAGATCTAAATTCCTTTTACTTAGATCAACACACTGACATTATGTATAATACTCACATAATCGTTTGTGCATAGATGAATTTGCATATATATATATATATATATATATATATATATATATATATATATATATATATATATAGGATCATTTGACACCGGTGTCAAATTTGAAATTTGACACCTCATCTGAGAGCCGTTAGATCAAAAAAGATCAACGGTTCTGGTTTGTAAGCATGTGACACCATTGATCTTTCTTGATCTAACGCTATCAGATGAGGTGTCAAATTTGAAATTTGACACTGGTGTCAAATGATTCTACCTCACACACACACACACACATATATATATATATATATGGGGAGAGATCATTTGACTCCAGAATAACATTTATAAGTCTTAATACTAATACTACCCGTTGATTTCCGTCCATCCAACGGTTATAATTTAGGAAGTTATTTTAATTAATTAATTATTAATTACACTATAAATGACAACCGTTGATTTTCGTCCATCAACGGCTGAGATGAGGAGTAAGACTTATAAATCTTACTCTTGAGTCAAAAGAATCCTCCCCTATATATATATATATATATATATATATATATATATATATATATATATAATGTTTCTACGGTGAATGTAGATAAGTTATCCACTTTTACTCCTAAAATGATGTCGTTAAAACAATGTCGTTCTGGGTTGAAAGATTAAAAAATTATAATGGGAAAGATTATTATGACCTTGAAATAAATTATAATTATAAAAATACCTTGATTTTCGCCTCAAAACGACGTTGTATATATATATTATATATATATATATATATATATATATATATATATATATATATATATAGAAAAAAATATTTATACAAGCAGTTTAGATAAAGTTATCTATAGTTATAACATTAAATATACTTTTTTTCTCTCTCTACATCAGTAGACAGGTACTGAAAAGTAGCTAAGGAGAGAAAAAAAAGCAACTTTAGTTATAAAGGATAGTTGTAGATAACCTTATCTAATGTGGTTGTAAAAAAGTTTACCCCTATATATATATATATATATATATATATATATATATATATATATACGGGAAAAATATTTATGCAACCACCTTAGATAAGGTTGTCTACAGCTACCATTTTTAACTAAGTACGACCGGTCATACATTAAAATTGCATTTTCTCTCTCCGCCACCTCAGCCGACAGTGTATGAGGGAGGAAAGAGAAAAAAAAAACAGTTTTATTGTTATAACTAAGTACGACCTGTCATACTTATTTAAAAAGAGGTAGCTATAGATAATCTTGTCTAAAGTGGTTGTAGAAATACTTTTCCATATATATATATATGAGGTAGGATCATTTGACACCAGTGTCAAATTTGAAGTATGACACCTCATATGAGAGTCATTAGATAAAAAAAGATCAATAGTGTCACATGCTTTCAAATCTGAGTCGTTGATCTTTTTTGATCTAACGGCTCTCGGATGAGGTGTCAAATTTCAAATTTGACACTGGTGTCAAAGGATCCTGCCTTTATATATGTGTGTGTGTGAAAAGTATCTCTCCAGTCACTAGAGATAAAGTTATCTCCAGTGAGCTTAAAACGACGTTGTTTTGGGTTATAAAATTAAAAAATTATAACGATAAAGACTAATATAACCCTGCAATATATTAAAATTTTAAAAACACATTGATTTCCACCCAAAACGACGTCGTTTTGGGTTCACCGGAGATAACTTATCTCCATTGACTGGAGAAATCCTTTACACTATATATATATATATATATATATATATATATATATATATATAGCAAAATTATAACTCTGTTCTCCCGGGAGAACACCTAAAGAACACCATTGTAATATTTTTGCACTATGCTCTCGCGGGAGAACATAATTAAAATTCACACACTGGACAGTCGAGTGACTGAATTTTTAGTTAAATTGGACCACAGATCTGTTCAAGCATAACTGGTTTAACCAAAATTATAAATGTGATTATTTGTCAATTTAAGAAAAAAATATGTTTAAAATAGTTTCACTTAGTTGTAATCAATTATATATATATATATATATATATATATATATGGTAAAATCATTTCTACAACCGCTTTACGTACAACAACAACAGATGTATGATTCCATACATTTAATGCTTTCAAATATATATATATGGTAACTATTTAATTGCTGCACGTACAGTAGTTGCAGAAATGTATATATATATGAAGACCAGACCACTGCCAAATAAAAGCTTTTGTGATAAAGAAATTAGAGCAGTTCTAATTCTAAAGGTGCCCCCATGTGCCTCGTCGAGGATACAGGTATCACAGAACTGGTACATATGATAATGAGAGGACGATGACATAAAAGAAAGGACAAATCAGTGGCTAAAGCATATACCTTTGAATATTGCAATCTTTTGCACATTTTGGAATATATATAATTGCGGAGAGAATATGTGAAGGATGTTTTGCACTCATTAGAAATCCTTGTTCGGGTGTTGTTCCCTTTCTTGGCCACCCTTTCTTTTCTTCACACGGTTGTGGTCCCTTATTTGTTGGTCATGCATGATCATATATATATATATATATATACTTGCATGTTAATCTACATGTTATATGTACATCCCCATGCAAACTATTTAACTGCAACACTACGTGCATATCTAAAAAGAAATAAACTTTTTTTTTAGTACAGAAGAAATAAACTTTAGACTAATTTATTTCCCGTTATGCTGTAAATTTTCTGAAGTTTTGGTAATACTTTAGTGTGATATATATAGGAGTTAATTACCTTGTATATATAAAGGGAAAAACTATTGTGATAACAGTGTGGTAAACTTCTGTCCTACACATCCTTTGATAATAGTGTCTTTTTTTTTTCAGGTGGTGGAGTCCCAAGTTTATCTCTATGACATGAGATAACTTATCTCCTTTAACAAGATATTGATAAAACCCATATATAAAATATGAATGTTTGTTTCTTCAAGAAAAATGTTAGAGTATAATATAAATCATTAAAAAGATCCTCATCTAACAGCTTTAAATTTTTGGGTTGAATTGGTTCTTTATATGGTATCAGAGTCTTAGTTTCCCGGCTTTGATCATCGTCATCCTTATTTTTTTGTGAGATTTTTAAGCATAGGTAGGTTGGGCATAATGTATCATTCACATTTCAAGCCGAATAGACTCTCTTGTGAGGAGACGTGTTAGAGTATAATATAAATCATTAAAGAGGTCATCACTTGAGTTTTTGGGTTGAATTAATTATTTACAAGAAAAAAAATTTAAGTCGATGAAGCTAGAGGAGTTTTATTTTTTGAAGAATAAAATTAAATTTAGAGGCAGGTCGAGTGAAAAATTTTGAACAAATAAATTAAATTAAGCGGAAATTAAAATGATATTATTAAAGGGTAAAGGGAATAGTTGAAAAGAAATAGATTTAAAGATTTAATTAATATTGTCATCGTAATAGTTATTTGGGACATTGACCATACAGTACCCTTATTTAATATAATATATCTGAATGTCACGGATTTGAAATTTTTTCCAAACTACCACGGCACTATAGTAGCCAATGTTATTAAACTCGACCCGGTTATTGACCCGGTCAAGGTATTGGGTCACTGGGTCACCGGTTCAACCAGTGGGTCACTGGTTCAACCGCATGACCCGGTAAGTATATGTAAATCTACAATTTATATTAAAAAATTATAAATATACTTAAATACTTGTAAAAAAATATACCAATTTCAAATATTTTAATATGAAAATAATAAATTACACATCATTGTCTAACAAAAGATCAATCAAACATATAATATTTGTGATACTAGTGTTTCAAGTTCAGTAAACGACATCTCTAATTATAAATCAAATCAAAATTCCCTGTATATTGCATAATCAAGATAATATTAGTATTGTAGGTACATAATCTATGTAATTAATAAGCTACAAATCATTCAAATATTTCAAAAGAAAACAAACCATTTGTGTTTGAGAGTAACAAAAAAAGACATTAATTTATGAAAATTAATTAATTTTTTTTCTTTTTTTTATAGACCGGGCCGGGTCACTGGTTTTTACAAAAAACCGGCCGGGTCGCACCGGGTCACACCGGTTCTGAAACATGACCGGTCCAATATGAAAACCGGACCGGTTACATGACCGGTTCACCGGTTTACGGGTCGACCCGGCCGGGTCGGTCCGGGTTTTATAACACTGATAGTAGCTAAAGTAGTCAGCTACTATGGATGGGACACGTGTCACTTTCCCAGCGGCTGGAAAGCAAAGTAGCTGACTACCTCAACTACTTTTGACTATGTGCAGCCGCTTGGAAAGTGACACGTGTCCCGTCCATAATAACTGACTACTTCAGTGACTATATATGGTGACGTGGCAGTTTGAAAAAAAAATTGACTCTTTGACATTCAGATATGTTTTATTAAAAAAGGGACAATATAGTCAATATCCTTAGTTATTTTATGTTGTTATGTTTGCAGGGAGAAACGCAAAAAATACCATTCCTAATATAGTGGTATCACTAATTAATATCACAAGCTACGTCTTAAAACTAATTTTATTCATCAGGAGGGATATTCTTACTATCAAAAAAATTTATTACTAACTCTCTATCTATTTAATCACCATTGGATCAACATTTTCTCTTTTTTCAAAAACTTTTTAATATTCTCTCTCTTTGATCCAATAATGATTAAATAGGTCATAAGTTGGTAGTAGAAAAATTTGATAGTAAAAATATTCTCCTTCTTTATTAAAGTCCCAAAAACAAAATTTTGGGGAAGCGGATGCCCCCCGGGATAACGTTAGTGTCAGATCCAAAATTTAAGTTATCACTGGCATACAGATTACATATAGCTTATTTTATTTACCATTTTCCATGTTTATTTTAAATTTTGATCTAATGGTGTTAGAAAATAATAGGTAAGATAGACATGAATAAAAATAGGTAAAATACCCTATTCATTCGGATTATTATCAAATAATTTAACATGCCAAACTAATATAATGATATATTAAATAATAATAATTATTTAAATCAATATATATATATATATATATATATATATAGATGAAAAAATATTTTTCCAGTCACTTAAGATAAGCTTATCTCTAGCCACCCCTTATAATTATGTACGTCAGAGAGTACATAATTAAATATTAAAGTTTTTTTCTCTCTCCAAGTCAGTCAACAAGTTTATGAAAAGTTTATGAATAGAGAAAAAAAAGTAATATTATAAGTATAGTTATAAGGGGTGGCTGGAAATAAGCTTATCTCAAGTGATTGGAGAAATGTTATATATATATGGCTTATGTTTCTCAAGCTACTGGAAATAAAATTATCTCCAGTTACTAAATCATAACCGTACAAAGATGGATCAACGGTAATAAGGGAAGAGAGAAAAAATGAATCATAAACATTCAAATGTTAATCAATTAATATAAGAAAATAAATAAACAAAACGACGTAGTTTTTGATTGGTCGGAGATAAACTTATCTCAAGCAGTTTGAGAAATATTTTTCATATATATATATATACATATATATACATATATATATATATATATATATATATATATATATATGGTAAATATTTCTACAGCCACTTTAGATAAGGTTATCTACAGTTACCCAAAACTACGTCATTTTGATTAATGAAGGGTGTTTCTGTAATGTTAGGTGAATTAATGAAGGGTGCTTCCTTACTTTTGTTTATTTTTTCTTATCATATGCATTTTACTGAAACACTCTTCATTAATTCACCTAAAATTACAAAAACATCTTTCATTAATCAAAACAACGTAGTTTTTGCGGTAGCTATAGATATGGGTGAAACTGCGCCGGGCCAGCCTCAGGGGCCTACGGCTCGGCCTATGTCAGGCCATACCTGACCTAGTATATTTCGTAAAATAGATCGGTTTGGGCCTTGAAAAAGTTTGATTAATAAAAAGGCCGTAGGCCCACTTTCACAAGGCTTGGCTTATAAGCCTACAGACCGGCCTATATTGTAATATTTATTTTAAATAAAATAAAATAGAATAAGTATGCTTTGAAGAAAAAACAAAAGATATAAATCTAATCAGTTGCAATTATTTATAACTTCATTATATTCGATTATATTTTAATAGAAATATGACTTTATTTCTTATGTAGGATGAACTAACATCTCTACATTTTAGATTGTGTATATGAATATATTAAAAGGTTTTTAGGAGAGGTTATACTTATTACAAGCATCATGATGTGTTTGTTGGATTCATGTAGTTGTTTTAATTTACATAGTATAGATTTGTTTATTGGATCTGATGAAACATATGTTATTTAGTTTGAGCATTTTGCTTTTGAAAGTGACTTAAATGCAAATTGTAGGAGTTTTGTTGTGATTCATGATTCTGTTTGGACGTTGAAATTGTGATTTTTTATTTAGCAACAAAATTTTAGTGTTTTGTAAAGTTGATTCATGGTTTTGCTTAGAAGTTAAAAATTAATAGGCTAACAGGCTTGGTCAGGCCATTTGTTTTTTTTTAAACTGGCCAAGTTAGGCTAACATTTAGACTCGTACTAGACTTGCGCCAGGCCAAATTGAAATATTTTGGCGTAGGCTTGGGCTTTTCAGGGCAAAGCTTGGCCCAACCCAACCCACTTCACTTTCACCCCTAGCTGTATTTAACATTATATAAAGTGGCTGTGAAATGTTTTTTCCTATATATATATATATATATATATATATATATATATATATATATATATATATATTAGTGTGCGACTTGTTATTCTTATACTGATGTAAAATTTCAAATATATATATATATATATATATATATATATATATATATATATAAGATCAGGTTAACGGTGTCACATGCTTATACAAATCAGAGCCTATTTGTTGTAATTTATTATGAATTAATAATTAATTAATTAATAAGTACAATCCAATAAATTAGTGTGCGACTTATTATTCTTATATTGATGTAAATTGATCATGTAATATATATATATATATATATATATATATATATGATCAAATTTAAAATTCATTTGAGAGACATCGTATCACATGCTTATAAATCAGAGTCGTTGATCTTTTTTGATCTAACGGCTCTAATACGAGGTGTCAAACTTCAACTTTCAAAATATCCTACCTATATATATATATATATATATATATATATATATATATATGTATATATATATATATATATATATATATATATTATATGACAAAAAGAAATAAATGTATATGTGTGAGATCCATTAAATAGTTGAGGAAAAAATTAAAGGTGGAACTTATATAAGTCACTTAAATTGCCTATATATATATATATATATTTCTCTTTTCTTATATCATGAGTAAAAAGATTGGTTTGTAACATATTTGACAAATCATTTGAGAAAATGATTTTCATATATATATATATATATATATATATATATATATATATATATATATATATATATATATGTAAATTTCATTTTATAGAGATACAAAACGACAGGTGTATGGTTATGATTCCCCACATTTAATGCTTCATCCTTTGTTAAAAAAGTATATGTATGACAAGTATTTGATTGTTGTATGTCAGCAGCTGCAAAAATATAAACCTATATATATATATATATATATATATATGTTATATGACAAAAAATTATTTTTCTACACACTCTAATATATGTGAGATCCATTAAATAGTTGAGGAAAAAATTAAAGGTGGAACTGTTAAATTGAGTAAAAAGATTGGTTTGTTATAAAACCCATAGTATATACTTTATAATCATCATATAAATTAGTGCTCCATGTGTGTATAAATAATGTGTACGTGAACACTGACAGACACCTTGGAATGAGGGAAAGATTAAAAAACGAAGTGAAGGCTGTTGTTTATATTTTTTACATGTAAGACCAAAAAAAATGGCTCATTGCACTTGGATTGATGTTTAAAGTGGAGAGAGTAAAGATTTTCCAATTCTAATGATGCAACTATCCTGAGACACGAGGTTTGGCCTTATTATATTTGATTAAATGCCAAACTTTTCTAGAATCCGAGGTTACTCAACTTAATCTTTCACAAAGGAGAAATCATCAACATGTAAACAATCATCTTTTGAGACAAACTACAACTTACCATAACAGTTATAATTATTTTGGTACAAATCCACTTTGTTTATTAATTTTACTTTATGCTTCATTTATATAATAATCATTACTGGATTTGTCATATCAACCAACACACCCCATTTGGGACATGCCACCAGCCATGTTTTCAAGGACTTTAAGGCACCCCTCGTGATGTTAATGAGCAACGCGTTTTGGATTATACGTAGATGTGACCAATCAAAGGACAAATACCATTTTTTTTTCCAACTCTGATCAGCAAATGTTGATTTATTTTTGTTTTCCATGGTAAAATACTTAATTTATATAGGTTTAAAGTTAAGAAATCTTACATCCATTAAATATAAATAAAAAATTAATAGTTAAAATTAAAAATATGACTTATACTGATATAAAATAATCTTATATGTGAAGTTCCAATAACATTCGTAGTTAAAAGCTTGTATTTTAAACAATGAAAAATAAAAAGTACCATTAGTTGGAGTAGTTTGCCATTTACTAGTCTACAAGATTCAGAATTCCATGATCTGAATTACTTAATAATGAGTTAAGTTGAAAATATAGTATACGTACTCTACTTTATGTTACGTAGGATTTAGCGTTTTATTTATTTTATAAATTTAACTAGAGTTATTTTTTCTGCAGTTAACGCATTTAAGTTATCTACTTTAAGTCCAAAATGATATCATTTTGGATGAAAATTAAGATATTTTTGTGATTTTAATTTGTTTCAGGATATAATAATCTTTATAATTAAATTTTTTTAATATTTCAATATTAAAATGACATTATTTTATAAGTAAATGTAAATAACTTATATGTAATAATTGGAAAATATTTTTCTGTTCAACTAGAGATAAAATAAGATAACCCCTTATGATTTCAAGCATTGTTTTGTCGTCTTGTGACTTTGTCCATTAGCCAACCAACCTTATCTGTGTATTTTATGATAAGAAACCCACTCGCGACTATTAAATTCGTCTCTCCATGATTTAAAATAAATAAACAAATTATACAACCCTACATGGTAACCATTATTACTATTCTAGCACAATTTAAAAAGGTGAATAATGTTTAAAAAGGTGAATAAGGAATTCAATTTCCAGGGGCTAAGCATGCTCAGATATGGTTATATTATCAAGTTTCTATTGAGTTGGATAAATCCCTCTAGAAACCGATTAACTATATGCGTTCAATCATATACTTTTTAAGGTTTAAATATATTTTCTCTGCCACATAAATATTATATATATATATATATATGTATGTATATATATAAATTTTCCTATAAATGATGCAAAATTCACCTTCTAACGTTATACATACAATGATACAATCATACAAAAGGGAAAAAAAATATGTTAAATCACATGCAGAATAAAAAATTAATATTTTTGATAGCAAATCAAATTTAATTTATGCAGCAGATTGAGCCGTCGAAAGCATAGAAAACGGAATCAAAGGAGAATCCTATGTAAGATGTTGATCATGTGAAACGAGATATATATATAACCGACTTGTGTTTCTAACAAGTGAGACATAAAAGTAAAATGTGTTGTCATTTAGCTATTAGAATTGTGTTAATCGTTTCTCCTTCTTCTTACGCACACAAAGGGTCAGAGAGAAAGGGTTTTCATATGTATGTTGAATAATTCAAGAGTCAAGTCCCACTAAATCTAGAAATAGGCCATGGACTACCTATGACGCAATGCTTTTTCTTGTTTTTTCCCCCTTTCTTTTCATATCTTCCACTAATCAATGTGCATGGCTTCTTTTGTGATTTGGCCATAATTATAGGTCATATAATTAAGAATAACGTTGAGACTCGCATTTTCGGCCTTTTGACTTAGATAATGTAGTTTTTCAAAAAATAAAATAAAATCCTATCAATGTAAATTAGAAAGATTTTATCAAAATAATTCACAGGAATAGGGAAATATTTTCTATGCTCCAGGACCACCCAATAATTTGGTGCTCCCTCTCACAACACTAATTTTTTCTTTTCCTTTTTACCCCTTTACTTTTCCTCTTTTCCAATTTTACCCTCTCATTTACACTAAGGGACCACCTAAAAAATGGTGGTCCCGCCCCATAATAAATTCTCTCAGGAATAGGTTCGTAGGGGGAATAAATTTTTGGTGCTACTGTAGCACCTAGATTCAGTGCATCCCACGAATGAGAGCATTACACATTAAAGGAGAAAGAAAAAATTTGATAGAAGAGAGAGAATTTTGACTGACATGTAATGCTCTCATTAGTGAGATGTACTGAATCTTTGGTGGTAGAGTAGCACCAAAGATTTATTCCCGTAAGGGTGAATCAGTATTTGCCACATCCACTGCAAGGGAATTTGAATAGTACAAATCAAGTATGCCTTAATATATGTACCCAAAAAAAAAGTATGCCTTAATGCATCACTTGGACGTCTACACCATGTGTGTCTCACGGAGTGTGCCACGTGCTGATTTACCCCGCAAATGTGCCTCTATCTCTTGTGCAACTTAGCACACACGACCCCTTTATATCTCAATGCATTATTTTAATAAAATGAAAAGTTCAAAAAATTCTTTCTGGTTTCACTTAGAAAAAAATCCCTATATTTTTTTCTTATTAATTACTCCTTTATGGTTTCACTTTGAATCAATTAGCCCCATGTTTTATTTCTTATCAATTATCCCAATGTGTTTTCTCTTTTAATCAATTGCCTCCTTATTCTCAGTTTTAAAAAGTCTATTTTACCCTTCTTGTAATCTTTTTTTTAAAATTATTTGTTTATCTTCTAATGAATTTTTTTAAAAACTTTTATCTTTTAATATTATCTAGCCAAACAATAATAATAAAGGAATAAGTCACCGATACAAAAACATAAATTATGATGTGATACTAGTACTATTGAACTTTATAATTTTTTATTGGGAATAAAATTTCTGCTGTAACTTCAGATAGATATATCTATCGTGCATCTAAATGATACCGTTTTCATCTTTTTTAATTTAAGCTAGTTGAATATTGTGCTTCTTTCTTCTCTGTTTATCGTGCTATTCATCGTTTTCGTTCTTCTCTGTTTATTCTTCGTCAACTACAATCATCGCATGGCTATTTTTCAATCGCTTCCTTATTCAAGCCTAGGGATTTTGTCTGGGGAACCACACTCAAAATTATTTCTCTCTCTAAAATATTTCATCAGAGAACTTTCTCGCTCTTAAATGGGTGCACCCAACTCAACACGGTTTCACCAAACCGACGATGGATTCTGACCCACTTCGCCGGCATTGCTCCCAATGGGAAAGCCCGAAGAACAACAACAACACACTCTGTCTTCCTGAGTCGCCACTGATGATCGGCGGTGGAATGCGGCGGCGAAGTGATGTTGTTGTACATTTTTCGTCAGACCGAGATGCATTCTCGTTCTACTTTTCTCAGCTGCTTTGTTCCTCTCTGCCATCTTCTGGTTGCTCCCATTTGTTCGCTATGCATCTGCACTTCAATTCTAAGTATAAAGGTGGGTTTTGGTTCCTTTTCTCTTTAAGAATTAGAATATGATTCCCTATATCCATTTATGTGAAGGGAACTGCATCACAATTATTTTAATTATATCTTCATGTATCGGTGTATCAAGGACTCCTTAGCTTCAATGTCTGTGTCCTTTAAAATACCACCAACTCATTTTCTAACATGCTTCAAGAATATTACACTCATTTATGCTATGGTGTAGTTGATGAAGAAATAAACAGAGAAGGGGAACGAAAACAGTGAATAGCACGATAAATAGAGAAAAAGGAAGCACGTTATTTAATTCGTTTAAATTAAAAAAGACGAAAAATGTGTGTTTAGATGCACAATAGATATAGCTATCTGAAGTTACAACAGAAATCTTATTCCTTTTTTTATTATATATATAATTTTTTGTCATAAATAAGTCATACATAGAGCATAGCTCAATTCTTTTTTTTTTTTTTGGTAAGATAGCTTAGCTCAATTCATCTACCTCTTAATCGAGGTTTCTTACTTTTAGTTTTTTTTTTATATTTAATTTCATTGAGTATTGATCGGAACAGATCTTCTTTATAACTGGGTCAATCATGTGATCTTCCTCTACACAGCCTGGAACCGTCTTTCTTGGGTCAGAGCATCTTGTACTTGGGCCGCTTTATCTCATGGGTCTTCAATGGCACGCGATGAGGATGTACCTGCAGCAAGAAACTCCGACGCTCAAGTCAGATTTGGTTCAAGCAGGTTTAATTATGTAGAATAAGATAATGTACCTTAGTTTTGATACATGTTTTTAAAGTTGAGAGATGTGCTGCTTGGAAGATGCCTTTCTTCATGGTGAAGATAAAGGTTTCTTGGTGCCAAAGTAGTATGGCTGTCATGATTAAATGTTGAAGAGCTTGGAGTCTTTAATGTTGATGAGCTTGCTGTGATAGCCTTTAATATTGTGCAGCTTTGAGGGTTGTCATGAGTTTGGGATAAAGATGAGATTTGCAGCATTTTTTGACTAAAGGCTTTGCTTAATGGTGAAGACCTTTGGGTTGGGCATTGTATTTGCACAGTATTTGTCCGGATCAAGTATGATTCTGATATAAAAAATACCTATATTTTAATTTATTTATTTTCATAAAAGTGTCAATTACTTGTTATCACATTTAATTTTCTATGGCATTAAAACGGATAAATTGTATGACTTTAAGTTTTTCTTAGGACAAATGGAATATATAAAGCTGACGCTCATTTTGTATAAAAATATGATTTATTTGATCTTTCACTATAAATATTTTGGAATCTGTAAATTTTTATTTTCCATTCAAAATAGCATTTTAAAAAAAATCACTTAATTTTTTAATAAAATTAAGTAGTAGTCTTATGTAACATATTTTTATTACTGTGACCTTGGAATGAGATAATTTCCTCATTTTATACCATTTTTCCCCAAAAAAAAATCAAAATTTAAATGTAAAAAAAAGAAGATAAACAAGTAATTTTGAAAAAAAAATTATAAAAATGGTAGAATAGACTTTTTAAAAATGAGAATAAGGGGGAAATTGATTAAAAAAGAAAACACATGGGGTAATTGATAAGTAAAAAAAAGCATAGGGGATTTTTTGATTCTAAGTGAAACAGGGGTTTTTGAACTTTTCCCTTTAATAAAATTATTTAGAATTGCATTGATCGGATACAAAATTTAAATTTTGCATCCAATGAATCAAATGGTCCATATTTTCAAAAGAAAATAACACACTTTTCATACATATTTATGTTTGATTCAAGCCTAAAACTTGGAAGAGAAAAATGTTCTGATCATTCGTAATTGGAAGGTGGTCGTTGTATGCCGTATCTTCGTGCAGCTGACTTTGATGAAGTGAGTAATGTTGTCTAAAATCTTCGGGTGCGCATTTTATCCATGACCTAATTCAGATATTGTATTTTAGTTTTTAACCCGAGACCCTAAGGCTTTGTTTGGGAGTTGGTCGTAGGAGGGGAAGGAAAGAAAAGGGAGGGTTTTAGTAAGCCCTTCCCTTATTTGTGAGTTTAACAAAAGGAAGGGAAGGAATTGGGGATTTTTACTAAACCCTCCAAAACCCTCCTTCTTCCTAAAATTAAAGTTCCCCCAATTTGGGGGGTTTGAGAGGGGAAATATTAAAAATTACTTATCTACCCTTAACATTAAAATGTAAAAATTACATAAATGTGAATCATTTTTAAATGTGAATCATTTTTAAATGTGACATTTTTAGAAAAATCTCAAATACCGACAAAATTTATCGACGAAAAATATTTCGTCAAAAATAATGATGAAATTTTTGATGAAAATCACATACGTCAAAATTTTTTCATCAAAACTAAAGACGAAATAAGATTTTGTCATAATCACTGACATAAATTTTTTACGGGAAAGAATTCAGTCAAAACTATTGACGAATCTAAATTCCGTTGAAACTTTCAACGAAAATTTTTCGTCCAAAATTTGACGAAACACATCTCCACCGAAAAGTTTCACCAAAATTCTTTACAGAATTTACATTCCGTCAAAAGTTTTCGACGAAAATATTTTCGCTAAACTTTTTAACAAAAATTTTCAGTCGAATATTTAAGGAAACACATTTTCATCGAAATTTTTCGACGGAAAAATTTTTCGTCAAATTTTTTAAGAAAAAATATTTCCTTCGAAATTTTCAATGGAACACATTTCTATCAAAAAATTTCAACAGAAAATTTTTCCGTAAAAAAAATTGACGAAAAATATTTCGATTAAAATGTTTGACGGAAAAAATATTCTATCAAAATTATTTACTAATCTAAATTTCGTCGAAAGTTTCGAATGAAACATTTCCCTTAAAATATTTGACAAAACTATTTCCGTCAAAAATTTTATCAGAACACATTTCTATCGAAATTTTGAACGAAAAACATTCCGTCAAAATTTTTGACGAAATATTTTTTACATTTAAAGCATTTCATGGAGGAAATCATTTTAGTCAAAAATTTCGCCAGAAACTAAATTTCGATAGAAAATTTATTTTTGTAAAAATTTTCATCGGAAAAAAATTTCCGTCGCTTTTCGACGAAGAGTATTCTGACGAAATTTTTTTGTAGCTTGCAGCGTAGAAATTTCATAAAAAATATTATATTTTTTAATATTGTGAAAAGTACAAAGATAATTTTGTTAGAAATTTTAAATTTAATTTAGTTTGTAAAATATAATAAATATATTAATTTTAAAAAGGGGTAAAATGGTAAAAATATCTCATTAACCCTCCATTTTCCTCCCTTGCACTTTTTTAACTCCCAAACAAGGGAAGGGAATACCCTCCAATTCCCTTCCCTTCCTTCCCCTCCCTCCCCCTTGTATCCCCTTCCTTCCCTTCCCCCCCCCCCCCCAAACTCCCAAACAAAGCCTAAGCGTTCTTTTATATTATATTTCAGCAATTTCAACCAAAAAGAATATATTATAGGGTTTTCATTTCCTCATTTACTATAACACAACAAATTTTCCTACACACAACATTTTGTGGGCCCAAACATTTTAAAAGAAAAAAATATGGCATGCAAAACGAATCTCTATAACATTACAGAATCACTTTTCCTATAACATAATAAACATAAAACCCTATATTATATTTCAGCATTGGGTAGTACTTTTTTTCGCTCAAGGTATCACCATTATGTTTGGATCCATTTTAAAATAAAAACTCAGCAGGTTTAATTTAATCAGTTCTTTAATTGAGAAGACCAATTGATTTGGTTTGAATTTCATAACTGATCCAATTTTCATATTGAAGTCGATTTTGATCTGACTAATTTTATTTTTTTCGGTAAATGAACTGATTAATTTAATTAGTTCATTTCATCTTTTGCGAAAAATATTTTTAAACCTAGAACCAATATTATTAAAACCGGCCCGGTAATTGACCCGGTCGAGGTACTGGGTCAATGGGTCACTGATTCAACTGCATGACCCGGTAATTTATATGCTGTTTTATAATTTATATTAAAAAAATTAAAAAATACTCAAATATCTAGAAGAAATGATAAAAATTTCAAATATTTTAATATAAAAAATAATAAATCACATTATTATCCAATATATATAGGATCAAACAAAAATATAATGATCATGATACAGGACTTTAGGTTTAGAAAACAACATCGCTAAGTATAAATCAAATCAATTTTTTTTGGATAGTGCATAATTGAGATAATATTAGCGTTGTAGGTACATAACTTATGCAAGTTAATAAGCAAAAAATATTCAAATATGTCCATTATAATTTTTTTTTAAAAAAATAAACAATTTTAAATTTTTTGGACCGGGTCGGGTCAGTGATTAACCGGCCGGGTCGGACCGGGTCACACCGGCTCTGATGCATGACCGGTTCGTTGCTTCAACCGGACCGGTTTATCGGTTCCCGGGTTGACCCGGTCGGGTCGGTCCGATTTTAATAACAGTACCTACAACTATGAGAACTAAATATAAACTCGGTCTATATAAAAATAAAAATAAAAATAAGAAATAGAAATAACTCATTTAACATGCATATCAAAACATTTAATGGGAATGGATACATAAGTCAAGAACTTAAACTACAAATTGAAGGCAATATACATAGGCAAAAGTATTTTTGCAATTGGGGCAAAATTACTTTGTTTGTGGCAGACACAAAATTATCAGGATACAACATCGGATTTTGATAAAAAAGAATGGTGGATCTCCTTTTTTGTCTATAAGACAGACTCTACTTTTCTGCTGCTGCTACAGAAAAATAATGTCAATATATATAACCCTATAAGTACCTTTTTCTTCATACGCATGCATTTAAATTTTTTTAGTGTGCTTGTTATGATAACTTAAACTTCTTCTAAACATTAATTTAGAGCTTCAATGCATATGCACAAAAAGGGAAAATTGTACACAAGCCACAACATTTTAAAATTATATAGATACAATCACACACCCTTTCCCAACGGTTCAGCAGTTAGACAGACTAAAATAGTGAGAACAGATATTATGCTTTATCTTAGCCAAAAAGGTCTACAATTCTAAGGTATATCCTGTAGTTTGATAGATGAAGTAGCATAGAAGACTGAAACTTATGCATTCCGCCAATAGATCTAGTCTCGAATCTTCTTTTATTAAAGGGCTAATTAACAGGAGTAATTAACACCCCAACTAGTGAAAATATTCATAGTAAAAGCTGCAAAGCTAAAGTGAACTATACATATATTTATCCACATTTTTACAACATCTAAACTCATGGATTTAAATTCTGCATACAAAAGGACAAATATATCAACTATAGATGTTACAAAACTCACACCAAAATTACAATCAAACTAGACCAGTGCATTAACTAAGCAAACACTCTCATCAGCTTCGAAGTCTGTCACTTTTTCCTTCTACTGACCTGAAATAGGTCTCATAAAATGGGTGAGATATAGCTCTTAGTAAATCATGAAACCATCTACCATGCCCTGCTTTAATTCAAATGAATGTGTCATTATATAATTCTGAGTTCTAAGACTCATTCATTCTACTAAATTCATAACAGGAGAAAATAATATATTATGCAACAAATCATTAATCGTCTAAAACTACTATATGGGCGCTTAGACCGCAGATAAACTATTGTATATGCATGTCCCTTATGGACAGTAGGTGTATTGAGCTCAAATACAGTGAGGCTTCTCTCACAACTGAAACTATGGCACCAGATAATTCATAAATACTACACTCATAGCTGTAACATATCCAATATTCTCTGAAGTGACAATTTATCAATCATGGCAATGACAATTAAAGTAATCTAGCAATTAAATCAATCACATATATCATTTCATAATTATATTCCTTGTTGTAGATGTCCTCACTGAAGAGAGCTACATCAGTGAGGAAGAGTGACTAACAAGAGTTGCTCGCTATAGCGAGCTGCACCAGTGAGCAAATCTAGAGAACTCACTCAACGGGTTGGCCCAAGACTTAACCCACTGGTATCGGTTCCCATATATCATCCCAAATCCAGAGAACTCACTTCATGGGTTGGCCCATGACTTAACCCACCGGAATCGGTTCGCATGTATCCTCCCACCTTTCAACGGTCCAAAACAACATGCATGCATTCTATTTTGAGCAAATAAAACCACATGCGTGTTAACAGACCCTCCCGGCCCAACCCTAGACACTCTAAGATCCTTTTTCAAACCTGCTCTCCCATTTCGAGTCAAGAGATAGATAAATAGACACATCCCATTGCATTTTCCTTTATCACAATTTTATAAACATGCAAGATCATGTTATCATATCACAAGTTCTCTTTCTGTGTAATTTTGATATGACTCCAAATAACAGGTACCCCACATGTAACTACAGAAATATACCTCCCTTCATCAAGACATAAAACTTGAATTTGGGGTAGGGGAAAAAATAGGGTTCCATGACTTACTTTATGGTACTGATACCTCCACTGCCTTGGTCTGCTCTCATTTCTCAATTCGTGGCCCCCGCCTTTCCTTGACAAGGTTCCACTCTGAACTTCAAGCAGTAAGTATGTTACAAACAATAAGAGTATATGAAAGGCAAGGAAAATTGTGCTCACCACTACTGCAACGATGGTAAGATAAAGCGCTGGTACTCTATTTACCCCGACCTCCATTCTTCTTAAACTGGTTCCCTGAAATTCAAACCATAAAGACTTTACTTTTACTCTGTGCGAAGTTTCCCTCTTCCAGCCAATCTTTTTGTTAATCACTAATTGCAGATTCGACGACTTCTTCCTTGATCAAGGTTGCCACCTTAGTTCTCTCCTTAGCTGCCTCAATCATTCGACATCAACTAATTAGGATCGCCAGGTGTAACACCCCGTAGTACTCCGATATGTTATCATTATATATGATACTAAATGTAGTTACAATCACAATAGTTAATTTAAAAATATGGCTAAACTTTTTCTTTTTAAACTTTGCAATTTCCGTTTAAAACCATTACCGTATTGAAAAAAAAACAAAAAAAGTAATCATAACACATTAAAATTGTAGAATATTTAAACTAGCTTAAACATATCATACACGTCCTATTAGGCATTGCTATAAGGTTCTCATACACCCCCCCTAACGAACACTCCCTAACTTCGAACTTGACTTCTATTTCCATTTTAATTAGCATGAATTGGCACACAACTTGGGTACCAAATAGACATGGAAAGGCAACCACATGTCCAACAAACATGGGTGCACTTACATCCTCATAATCTCACGTCAAATTATGTCTCTTTCTTAACTTTCAAGTCATCACATTTTTTTATACTTATAAACCAAGTTATCCAATCTCCTAATTTAACATATACTCCATTTACTTCATGCATATCCCAACCACATAAATTCTCTAATTGTGCATGAAATACAAACACCAAAGCTTCACAATATCAGAATACGCTTGAGAGCCCTTCCATAATATAAATCCATAAAGTCCAACATAATACTTTAATATTCCCAAAATATACATGATTACCGAATACATCAATTGAACCTAACTAATCACAACACATGATCAAAGTCCTTGCATCATACATCAACATGAACATACAAGGATAGTGATAATGGACTAAGTTCCCAAATGCAATTACATCATTACACCATGTTACAAAAATAATAAGGCTATAACCAAAAACATGATAACACATCATATAATTCAAATCCTATAAAAATCATAATTTATGATGTATATCCAAAATGTACAAGCTCCACCATCCTACTCGAGCCTTTTCCCGAGATGCCTCAACAACAACAATGGTATCTAAAAGGTGGACTCCCAAACACGGGGTGAGATAACAATCTAGTAAACCAAGGGTCTTGGAGGTCACTCCACCCAATGGTTCACTCAATGTGCATATATAATAATAACAAAATAATACAACATACATCATCGCAACTATCATGTAATTACCAAGAGACCTCTGCTAATGAGCCATTTCTCAATAGTAACACATCGTGGCCCAAATGGTACTTCCAAGAAACCTCCGCAAAGGAGTCATTTCTCTTTGGCATTCATCCACTTGAATCTCCGCAAATGAGTCATTTCCAAGGGAAGTGTTAATCAATCATGTAATTCTACTGGCCAAAGAATATATATATATATATATATATATATATATATATATAATATATAGCACACCATATATATAGACATCATATCCAATCAATGCATGAGCATACTATTTCAATCATTCCTCCCAATAGAGTATGATGAAACACACAAGAGGATTAACCCTAAGACCAGGAGTTTACCTAAAAATAGACTTCCTTTTTCCAAGCTTTCTTGTCCCATAAGCAAGCCCACAAATCAAACTTTATACCACAAAGATTTACCTATACCAGGTCATCATTTCAATTAACAATTTAATTGAACTAAAACCATTATCATAATGGAAATTGTATCATCAAGCACACAAATGAATACAAGTTCATATACTTACCAAATTCATGATTTACAAGAACCAATGGCCTCCACCAACAACTAAACAATTGATTGCTTTTCCATCTCACAATCACTAGGCTTCAAGCTACACAATCCAATAATCAACACATAGCTTGATAGTGCAAGTCTAACACATATGAAAATCTACATTTTTTTCACCAAAAAAAAAAATTCTACATTTTCCCTATGTCTCATTTTCGGCTATTATCTCATAATCATGCAATTGGTGATTTCAATTACTTCCCATCATTATAATTTTCATCCCTCAACATATTATACAAGGAACCTCTACCCAATTCAAGTCATGAGCCTCCAAACACGTTACATTTCAACATTTTCTCATCCTTATTTTTCATAATTTTGACAAATAATTCCAATGTCCATTTCAATCTATTTTCACCATTCATTTTCCATTCTAAACATATTATCCAACATAACTTAAGTCTTTATCATACTACAAGTACAACTTCACCAATACCCACAAGTTAACACTTTTTCAAGCATATTTTTAATCTAAACCTAAATATGTCCAAGATAATTGTTTGATTACTTTTTCACCAATTACTTTACTTCACAAGCATACTTTGTTTTTGGTGAAAACTTCACAAGCAAACTTAATAACATACATCAAGCTCAAATCCAACTCCAACGTCATAACTCATTCACATTTCCAAATGAAACCCTAGAATTCAAATTCATCAAACTCAAAGAAAAATGAGATTTTTTTTACCATAAATCCACTCACAATGGCCCTAGGAGTGACTTTCCACCATTAAAACAAGCAATGCAAGTCTCCTAGCCCATAAATCATGCAATTTTTGCCACTTTCCAAGGAGGATATCTTCTTACACAATGGTTCTCACTCAAGTTTCTTTGGTGTGTTTTAATGAAATGGAATTCTAAGTATTTTTGTTTCAAACCCCAATTGATTTCACAAAGTGTGGAAGGAGTTGTGCTTTCAAGCTCCTAAATCCCCCTTCAATGGAGTCTTTCAGTTTGAGAAAATCATTTATTTCATTTAAAACATTTCACGCTTCTACTTGTTGGGCTCCTCGCTTCAGCGAGCTAGCCCTCTGCTCGCTGGACTACTCGCTTCAGCGAGCACGTCAACGAGCAGCAAGCTAACAACTATATTTCACATGTTTTCCCTCTTCACTCAATTCAACACTTAGCATTTTATCTAACAATCTCATGAAATTGTTGTATAGTTCATTATTATTCCATAATTGACCCACAATTATTATTCATATTTTGGGTTCTTACATCAGGTTCCTAGCGAATAACCAACCACTGCTTCACCTAGATCAGGGCGTAGACCTCCCACGTAATTAGCTACTAATCGCTCGTCGTCAAACTACCCTCGGTCATAGGATGCATACTTGGCGAGCTTGGAACTTAGCTTTGTAATCATCATCAACTGATATCTCTCCCTACTCCAGCATCAGCAATTCTTGCTTCTTTTTCTCGCGCTCAGCTTTAGGAAAATATTTTTCCAAGAATGCTCGTTCAAAGACCTGCCATGTGATCGCCTGATTTAGTTGCTCAAACAACCTCTGGGTTGCTTGTCGCCATTCATCAACATCTTCGTGTAGTATGTATGAAGCAAAATTCACCTTCTGCGCATCAGTGCACTCCATTACCTTAAAAAACTTCTTCATTTCTTGTAGTCACTTAGTCGCTGCCATTAGATCATAGACTCGACTAAATGGTGGGGGACTATGCTTCCTAAAGTCATTTAGCTATTTATGTTCTCCTATATTTGCGGGCATGTCTAGCGCACACCCCTAAGTTTGTACTCCTGTCGCCTAAAACTCTTACATGATTTGGCATACTATTGCAGTAACACCTGCGACGATAGCTACACAAATCATATCTGCTAGTCCCTTTCTCGTTGAAGAAGAGGAATTGGGTCGATCTTCTGCCATAATCCTGCACACATCATAACTGGTGAGTTGATCAGGCTCACAACATAGCAATCTGTATGCAAAAGTATGAATACAAGTAGACCAACATCAACAAACAAGCAAACAACAACGAACAAAATTATAACTTCGGAGGATTGATTTTTATAAAAAAAATTATACGTCATGATTATTTTTTATTTAATAAGATCAAAATTTTAATATTGATATAACTAGGGATTAATACTTATTTTTTTATCATATATATCATAGCACATCAAAATATTATTCACAATCTCTTTTTTTTTCTCTTCTTTTATTTAAATCCTTGATTATAATGTTAGAAACATTTAAATAAAAAAGAAAAAAGACATGAAGAATCCCACTTTTATCTATATGATTAATTTTAGACCAAACTAGTTAAAGGATCACTCGAAAGATTGTGCCAACTTTTATATAACCTTTTCTTCGGATATAACGCTATATATATAAATCAAAGCAATGTGCATAGGAAAACCACTGATCCATCAAGAAAGTACTGATAACCATGGAACTTTAGACCCGAGCAGCATTAAATTTAGAGCTCAACTTTAATTGACTTTAACGGCTACCCTCAAAACGTAGAAGATTCTCTCCAAATTGCATGCATAAACCCCACCCATAACGTAATGCCTTCTCTTTCGGTAAGGGCATGCTTTAAAGTGTTCATAGACTTGATCTCATCTCGCATGCATTTCAGTTATTATAGTTTTACTTTTACTACTAAATCCATGGTTTTGTGCTTAACACAAATTCAACTAAAAGAAATAAACACCTAATTCTTATATTACCAAATCCAGAAGTTCTAACCATTAATCCCTTATTGAAAAGCCCAATATTATATCTTACTCATTTTGTCATAGCTATAATATAAGGGAAAAACATTTCTCAAGCTGCTTGAGATAAGTTTATCTCCGACCACCCTACAACTACGTTGTTTTGATTATTTATTTCCTTATATTTATTGATTCACCTTTGAATGGTTATGATTCTCATTTTCTCTCCCTTCCTTTATCACCATTGATCCATCTTTGTACGGTTATGATTTAGTAGTCAGAGATAAAGTTATCTCCGAAAGTTTGAGAAATGATAAGCTAATAATATAATATGTATTGTGAATAAAATTGATTCATAGAAAAACCCACGTCTTATAATTGATATAAACTAGGTACTAACTTAGTACTGATCGAGTAACTTCTTTTGATGTAGGAAACATCAATCCAATCATCAGGACACGTTATATGTATATGTCATCAATTATCTTTTGTGCTTTTATGATTGAGAGTAAAAAGAACATGCACGAACTCATATGAATCAAAAGAGAGATCAATTGTAGAAATAAGTGCCATAGTTGCTTTCAATATTAAACCATGTTTAAGACAGGTGTATATATATATATATATGTATTTCTAAAGCAAAGCAAGTTGGTCAGTAGATTCCCGTTCCCTACTTATTTAGAAAAGAAGGCTTTAGCACTTTAGACAAGAGCATCATACTGAAGCATTGCATGAAGATTCGCTCACATAGATATTGAGCTTTAGTATTCAATGAAGTAGCTTGCTTCATCTTTTCTAATTATTCAATATTGTTTCACCTTATAATGATGCACTTTATAATTATAATCTATTTTGCTTCGAGTTCGAGAAGAGGCTATAGTATAGAGTATAAAGATGAACATGTAGCAAGAAACGAAATGGATGATTATAGGCGAAATGATTGACAACTTACTGTTATAACTGGCATCGGTGTAGAAAATTTTAGTTACATATTGAACTTCCTAAGTTAGTGTGAATTTAATTTTTAACGGTCTTTCTCACAAATTCTTTTGGCTCCAACGTTAGACAAGGGAAGTAAAAATAAAAATTAAGTTACGAGATTAAAGTATCAAAAATATTATCTTTGTTTTTCCACCCTCTTTTTATTTGTTATGACTCTTACTTCGCATTCAGATCACGATTCTTGTTGGAACTGCGGAGGCGGCATAGTATTATTATGAGCCTCGAGCTTATTTTATTAGTTTTTTGTTAGTAGTGTGGGCTTGGGGCCATAAACAATTACAGTTGCTTTTTATATTCTTTTTATAAACAAAATGCTTTATAACAATGTGACGAGGAGGAGAGTATAACGAAACATTGCCGGACTTAATCCACTTTAGGTGAAGCATAATAAATACGTATCATTTTTTTTTTCCTTCTCTCTTTTTTTATTTTACAATTATATGTGTGATTTTTTTGGTCTCAACACACTCACTGTGTTTATTCATCTCAAAAAACCAAAATTTGAACCATAAAAAAAACATACCTACAATCAAGAGCCATGAAAAATTAAAAAAAAAAAAAATATTCAGTTGTTAATTAACTCACACACATCCTCAATCAAATTCTCAAGTAACCAACACTATCAAATCCCTAAATACACACATCAATCTTCCACCAGAAACCCCCCATCAATATTAAAGACACTAACATAAAACACTAGGTAACACACCATCCAAGGGTCCTCCTGTCAATATGCCTTTCATCCTTGCGGTCAAGCCACCTACCATGAATTCATTCCCTTGTTTCCATAGGCATTGTTTAAAAGGGTACTTTAGTTAATATCCCTAATTTCAGTTAGGGAAGGTATGAGGGAAATCCCTAATTGCTGGAACCAACTAAGGAAGAGAGAAGGAAAGCTAGCATAACGAATTTAAAAAAAGAAAAAAGAAAAAGAGATGATACATTAATGGTCTCTTAATTAACTTATTTTTCTGTTTTCATTTTGGTCCATTAAATGTCATAGCCACATTAGCCGTTTGTGTCACATGCTCATGTTTTCTAAGTTGGAATAATGAAATTACAATGAGAATTTAATTAGTTAACGATTCTTGCAAATTAACCAAAGAAAGAAGATGATGTTAGAAAAGCAAATTGAAGGGAAAAAGAAAGAGAAAGAGAGAGGCGGGGGGGGGGGGTGTTAAAGAATCAAAGTACTCCTTTTGACTTAACAATATACACATGTTCTTTTGTTTTTTCAATAAAGATAGTCCACATTGGACCTTTTTTTTATACTTCGGTCAAGCTCAATTGAATCGGTTCAATGCATCATGTATCGATTCATTGTATATTCCGTGCCATTAATGCAAAGTCTTGTTGTTACTGGATCTAACAGTCTTGGCTATTAGGGCCCAAACTACTAAAGTGGACATGAGCTTATTATGTCTTATTCTACATATATAGAGAGAGGCACTTTGTCTATAGAGTAATTGTGGTCGTTTGAGTTGCTATTCTAACGGACTTTCTAATGCTCCATTGTGATATCTAAGAATATCAAGTGATTAGTCATGAGAGTAATATGCTTGTTATACTACAAAGTATAAAGAAAGAAATTATGACATGACAATTACGTAGTGGATACTTATGGCATACGTCACAACTCCCAAACTCAACTCTTTAATTTGGTTAACGTTTGAATTGATAGATTGGAATGGTTAAAGTATTTCTAGGAAATGGTATAGATCAAGACTTTGTGAAGAATCGCCTTGAGTAGTTTTAGATGAAGGCTGAAAGTAAAAGGATGGTATCTAAGGGCACAAAGGCTCTAAGTGTATTTTGACGGCTTTTTGACCACCGTAGCCCTTTATTAATAATTATTTACCGAATTGCCCTCGTTTATAAACTATTACGAAATATTAACCCTCCAAAAAAACATAACACCAATCTGTCCTTGTTTGACCGTTGACCACGCAACCTACCCGGGTATTTTTCAAAAAAATCAACACTACCCGGGTATGTAGTATGTATGGGGGTACCCGGGTATTGTTCTTAATTCTGAAATTTTTTTGAATTATGTACCCGGGTAGGCATGCGGGTACACGGGTAGATATCGGTCAGAAACCCCAATATCCAGGGTTTCGGCCATTTTTGTGAGTTCTTCTCTTTTTTTTCCCCAAATCTCTCTCCCTCTCTCCCTTCACATCTCTATTCCGAAACATCACACATATATTTCAGGTCATCATCTCTAATAGCTTAGTCTTGGTAGGACATTGGCATTACACCTCCACATTCCCATTTTGTGTTAAAAAATCCGAACCAATATCCAAACCCAAATCTTAGACCCAAATTTTCGTGTGAAAGATGAGTTCAAGTCCTAACATGGTTCCTATAGTTATTTACTACGATGGGAGGCATTTTGAAGGTCTGAATGGTGTCCGATTTGAAGGAAAAATAAAAACGATGAAAATCAAAGTGGGCACTACATGCAATGAACTGAATAAGAGAATTCTCCAAAAAATGGGGTCAGAAGGCATCCATTCCATCCACAACATGATAGCCAGGTTAGAGACTGTAGTGGATATGGATACAATATATTACATTGGTAATGATATCAATGATGATGAAGATGTGGAGTTCATCACAGATGCGTATGTTGGGTGGAAAGTATTAAAAATGATTGAGATATATGTGAAAGTTGATGTTGGTCAGTCTTCATCATTACTGGTGCATACAACTACTGCGCACTGTATTGGTCAAGAAGATACAATTGTACGATCTTCTGCACCTGCTCAGGTATTGGATGAGGATGAAGATGAGGATTATGTGGACAGCGAAGATGAGGGAGAATCTGAAAATGCTATTCCACAAGGTGATTCGTTACACACTGACATGGACAAAAATTTTGACGCTGACACAAGCGCTGTAAGGCTGGGTACCCCAGCCATGTCACCACTTCATGTTGACCCTGTCAGTTCATCACTTCATGTTGACCCTGTTAGTTCATCACTTCATGTTGACCCTGTCGGTAGTGGTACGTTATTAATTTAGTCATTTTCTTTAAAAAATCAAACATTTTTGATGCTATTGATCCAGACAATAATGATGAAACTTTAGATGCAGGGACTGCGGTAGAGCAATTTTGGAATGAAAGACAACATTATTCATTCATTAATTGGGCACACCCTAATGACGAGTTGGAGATCATGTATGGGGATGATGACTTGCAAGGAGGTTGGAAGTTAGGCGATCCGTTATTTGTGCAACAAGAATTTGGCTCCAAACCTGAAATGCAACATGTTGTGAAGATACATTGTATGAAGGGGCGCAGGACAGCCATAGTTGAAAAAAGTGACGAGTCAAGATTTGTTATGAAATGTAGAAACCATATTGACTAGGGGTGTTAACGGGCCGAGCCGAGCCGAGCTTTGATCTTAACGAGCCAAGCCTGTATTTAAACGTGTCCGACTGACCTTAGCCTGTTACCTGTCACGAATATAATATAATATTGGCCTGTGGCCTGGTTTATTTACAAAAAATAAAAGCCTGTGTGAAGCCTGTCTTAGCCTGTTAGCATGTTAAAGAACAAAAATAAGAGAATAAAATTCCACAAAAAATCAATTTCCAGATAGAAACCTTAGCTTCCAATTTGCAGCAATAATTTACAAAGTCTACAATAAATAAAAAAATTAAAGTGAGAGAAGGTAGATAACAAGTTATATTATCTTAGCCCATTATAAGAAAAAGTGCCAACAAAAAAAAAAAAAATTGACACAAACAAGCGGTGCACAGTGGAACGAATGAGTTTTTGTGGGTTTGTTTGTGTGAAGGAGGATGAAGGATAATATAGAACAACACTAGTAATTCCATAAATATAGATAAATTCAATATATATCCAAATAGCATAATATAGAACAAAATCATTCAAAAAGTCTGTTAAACCAATAAAATGGGGTGAAATAAATTGAAATAAATTGATGAGAGAGAGAGTTATTACAAGTAGTATAAAAAATATAAATAAATATTTATAGACTAGGCTAGCCTGGGAGGCTCTAAGGCCGAGCTTATGAATTAGAGCCTGAGGCCTTTTTATTAAACGAGCTTTTATACAAGTCCAAGCCTGGTTCCAACACGAGCTTTTATTAAACGAGTTCAGGTCTTTACGAGTCGAGCCAAAGGCCCCTGAAAGGCCCCTGGCTCGTTTACCATCCCTAATATTGACGGTTGTCCGTGGTATATGAGGGCAATCAAGCCCAAGAAGGGGAGCTGATTGGGTGGTCCGTAAATGGGGTCAAGATCACACATGCCTGAATCAGGGCCTACCACAGGATCATAGACAGTTCGACTCAGATGTCATTTGTGCGGCTATTATGAGTACGTATTCTACCGTGTACTTAACGAAGCTTCTTATTGAGAATATGGTAAAGTTGTGTTTTTTTATACAGATATATTTAAAGGAAGATCCAGCTACAAAACCAGTTTTGATACAAGAGAGGATACAAGGAACATATGGCTATAACATAACGTACAGGAAGGCTTGGAAGGCAAAAATGAAGGCCATTGTTAAGTTGTTTGGTGACTGGGAGAAATCCTAAGGATTCTTGCCCAATTGGTTGACGTATATGACGTAGGTGAATGTGGGTTCTGTGTTCAACCTTGATACAAATCCTTATTTTGACGAACGTCGGGTTTATACAGACAGGGCTATATTTTATAGGGTTTTTTGGACATTTCACCAATGCATTGAAGTATTCAAATACTGCAAGCCTATAATTCAAATTGATGGCACTCATCTGTATGGGAAGTACAGAGGAACACTCTTGTTTGCAACATCACAGGATGGAGATGGAAATCTGCTCCCAATTGCCTTTGTTGTTGTTCCTCCAGGTGAGAAGTTGGAAGATTGGTCTTGGTTTCTGAGCCTTTTACGTTTTCATGTCACGCATAGGCATGGTATTTGCCTAATATCCGATCGTCATCGAAGCATCATAAGGGAGGTCAAAGATCACGCTGGTTGGCAGCCTCCATATGCTTATCATGTTTTTTGTCTTCGTCAAATTGGAAGCAACTTCAATACTAGGTTTAGGAATGTGGAATTGAAGAAAACATTGATGAAATTGGGTATTGTATCCTATAACTCATAACTGTTGTTTACTTTGTCATCGTAACTCACTAATTGTATATGTGATTAATGATTTTACATGATACACATGTTCAAAGATTAATTTTGATCTCAGATATAAGGAATTCATCGACAACAATCCAGAAGTTGCGCCATGGTTGGATGCGATACCAAAAGAGCAATGGTGCAGGTCCTATGATGAGGCAAGACGTAGGTTTGGTCATATGACAACCAACCTATTTGAGTGTGTGAATAAGGTGCTTCGTGGAGCACGTAATCTGCCGATAACTGTATTGGTCAAGATGACATTCAGTAGACTCATTGAGTATTTCGTCAAGAGACGTGAAGCGATTGAAAAAGATATCTCACAAGGTTGGATAATTTCAAAGAAGGTTGAGGCAGCTTTGCAAAAAAATGATGAATTGGCCGGCACTTATCGTGTGAGGATATATGATAGTGAGCTGTTACTGTTTGAGGTTGAGGATGCATACAATCAATCTAGACACGAGGTATGTGACACCATGAGAGTGGACTTAATCAATCGTAAATGTCAGTGTGGTAGGTTTACAGCACGGAAGTATCCCTGCAGCCATGTATTAGCAGTTTGCAAAGCAGCTCGGTTGAACCATTATGATTATGTGGATCCTGTTTTCAAAACTCCAACCATTGCTAAAGTATATGCTGCACACTGGTATCCTATTGGCAATGAACTGTTGATTCCATCCGTTGTTGGGCCTACCGTGATTCCGGATGTAAGGTTTATACGCGCAAAGGGAAGACCAAAGTCTTCAAGGATTCAAAATGAGATGGATTGGGTTGAGTCTCAACCCTCGAGCAGTCAGAGTTGATGTAAGCATTGCAAGCAAGTTGGACATAACATTCGTACATGGAGGAGATCACATGATCAAGTGTCCATCCTCCCTCAGGAATTGCCCATCCACCCTCAAGTGGTGGTGGAGCTGGTGGTCGCCGGGAGCGGCTGCGACGTGCAGGAGTGGGATCAACAGCAGTAGCAACATCATCTGAGTCCTCATCATCAAGTCCTGCATCAACATGCAAAAAAAAACATTAAAATTACCAAATATATCAACATTAACCCTACTGCTACCAAAAACCCAAAATACATTTACATGCAACTGCATCCTCCATCTGAGCGTCGTGCTGAAGGGGGACCTCTGGTGGTTCAGGTGCCCTCTTCCAATACCACACACCTGCTGGGCTCTGCATAATCCAGCATTGCTTCAAGAGGCGCTCCCCAAAGATGGCATTCCAGCCTTTGGCTGTCTTCATGGTCTCGGTTGCCATAGGAACACCAAATTTGTGCAAAAACTTCTGCACCAGGAATGCAAAAGGCAACTCAGCCTTCTTTGACTTCGTTGCCTTCCACATAAAAATGCATATGTAGTGCCTCCAGTTCACTTCAATCTGGTGAAGAAGGGCCCACAAGATCACAAAGTCACCACATAATGAAGTATGCGAGCAGACACGGACAAATTGCTCACAGGATAATGAGCAAATTGTCCGACCTCTGCATTTGCTCTCCTGGTATCAGCCACAACAGCCTCCCGATTATAACCACTAAATAAATGATGGTTGTCTCCATCATATAGTGTTGCCCCCGTCACACCATCGAAGTCAAACCCCAGCAACTCTGTCCAGATAGGTGTTGTAAGGATTATATCAATCTCGCAGACACGGGAAGTCATCTCACCATGCAGATACCCCAGGTTCTGGTAGAATGCTCTCACCATGACCTCCGAGTACTCACACCTCATCTCCTTAAGAACCAGCAAATGTGCTTGCTGTAGAAGTGGGACTATGTCGAACCGCTCTAAATTAAAGAACGCCGAATCCAGTGATTTCGGCTCACAAATTTTGCGGCTCATGAAAAACTTGACAAACCTCTCGTGTGCAATGGTGTCATCCTCAAATAAATATCTGAACGGAAGGTCCTGAGTCTAATGGACAGCAGCCTCGGGGTGAGAGGAGGAAGATCCATCATGTCGGCGCTTGCTCCTCCCTTCGGTATCCATTGCTCTCTTCTTCGCGTCACACTGTAAAAAAAAATCAAATTCCAGATTCAGAGAAACAACATACAGGTTAAGGGTTAAAGGTTAGGGTTAGGGTTAGGGTTTTTTATTGGCAAAAAAAAATGCAATTTGAAAACGAAAATTCACAATACGCAAAGCAATAAATTTAAATACAAACATGATTTCATCAAAGTCAGAATAAATTTTATGATGAATCACAAATTCAAACGAAAAAAAAATTTCTTGAAAAGCAATCGGTACAAAGAACCCTTACCACGCACCAAGGATGATGACAAAGTCTTGAGATGATCGATCAAACGTGCTCACAGAATCCCTCAAATAGCACTCCAGAAGCTCTCTACCTGGGTACCCCTTTGTGGGTTTCCCAAATGAGGGCTGCTGGCCTTTTAAAAAAACCCTATTCGTGAAATCTACCCGGGTACCCGCATGCCTACCCGGGTAAATAATTCAAAAAAATTCCAGAATTAAGAACAATACCCGGGTACCCCCATATATACTCGGGTAGTGTTGATTTTTTTGAAAAATATCCGGGTATGGATGGGGGTACCCGGGTAGGTTGCGTGGTCAACAGTCAAACAAGGGCAGATTGATGTTATCTTTTTTTGGAGGGTTAATATTTCGTAATAGTTTATAAGTGAGGGCAATTCGATAAATAATTATTAATAAAGGGCTACAGTGGTCAAAAAGCCGTATTTTGACAGAGCAACATTAACAGAAACCGTTTATAACTAAAAAAAATTAATTGTACTTGGGATAGGTTATTCTACCTACTTTTATTTTACCCACTCCTTTCAACACCGTTAGATTTATAATCTTATCCAACGGTGGATATCTGTTGAATAAAATAAACTCTTTTTTCTCTTTCTTTCTCCTCATTTCCTCCCACATCCTTTCTCTCTATCGACGACCAGAACAGAAAATTCTAGGAACAAAATCTCTTTCTCCAAAATGAAAAACACGTACTCGATCAAAAAAAGAACGAAAAACACATACCATTGATGACTATCATTTGAGAAAAATCAGACTATTTCCCCTTCCAATATTCATAGACATTCCATTTTAAATAAAAAACAAATATCTTAATATTATCAACAGTGATTCCTAATTAGATTGTTTTTATGAATATTTTTATGATTTTCCAGTTTTTACTACAATATAAATCGCAATTCCTAATTGGATTGGTTTGGAATTGGAAGAGATTAGAGCTTTTCTCTAAGGGGTGTTTGGTGTAAGAAAAAAAAATTACAAGGGAAATAGAATTACTAGGAATATGGTGGGAAAGTGAGTTAGATAGGAAAGTGAAAAAAAGTTGTTTGATTGGACAAAATTTTACCGGAAAGATTTGGTTAAATATATTGAGTCTATGTTTGGTTAAAGATAAAATATTGATGGAAAAATGGGTTGAAATTACAAAATAACTCATACATTATTCAATGAGAAAAACTATTGCATAAATAAAATAAGGGTTTTGTGAATGTTATGTAACAGGAAATTCAATACATTATGTCATAGAGACATATTTTTGTAGGGCACACCAAATATTTAAAAAAAAATGAAGAAAAAGTTTGCACGGAAAATGATGTGAGAGTAGGAAGAAATAAAAATGTAAAGTAACATAATGTTAGCTTTTCCCATAAAGTAATGGTTAGGATGTCGTTGGTTATCAATTGTGCCAACCTCAATATTCCTAAGCTTCAATATCTTTGTCTGTCTCCAAGTTGAAAGGGTAAAGCAGATCTTGTGTTCTCAATTTTTTTTTTCATAACATAAAAACAACCATCGCATCATATTTCACTGGAGTGAAATTGGAATGAAAGCTGAGATTGAGTTACCTCACATTCCACCATAACCATCGAAGTGGATGCTTTAGTGATGTTGTCGCCATTTAGTATGATATTTTTATTTCAGAGATGTACTTTGGATTTTGGTAGTCGAGGGTTAGTCTGAGATGATGATAGTCAGAAGAGGGGGTAATATGGTCACGTTTGTCCTTCACCTTTTCTCATTTAGATGGTTTTCTCCAAATACCACATTATAAGTGGTAAAGTTCAACAGTGATTTCCTTCCATTTTTGCATGCGCTTCTGAAAGGCTAGGGAAGTGAATTTGCTGGCTAAAATATTATTTCTCTTCTACCAAACAAAAGCAATGTGGATTGCCAAACTCAGATAGATAGGGATCTACACAAAAAGCTTGAACCAAACACAACCTAAGTGCTCTAGGTTATTTGAGTCGACTTTTTTATCCTAGATATTAGACCTGGATATTCACGGACGCAACCCCCAAGTCATTTGCAACTACACAAATAGATGTCCCTGATCCTGATTTTCATGATTTTTACAAGGATCGAACTGAAAGATCTTTTTGTGAAAATCAAGTATGGGCTGTGTATGATTTTTCAGAGCGATTCCTAATTGGATAATTTTATTTTTCTCTTACAATATAAATCACAAGCATAGAGATAGAGTTGTGGACAGTGAGGTTTTTGGAGGAAGTGATTTTTTTCAAATGATGATCGTCAATGATATGTGTTTTTCAATCTTTCTTTAATCTAGTATTTGTTTTTCGTGTTGTATGAAATGATTTTTGTTACCAGAATTTTTGTTTGTCGACAGAGAGAAAGGGGAGAACAGACAAAGGGTGCAAGAGGAAGTGAGAAGAAAGAAAAAAGGTTTATTTTATGGGGAATGATCTACTACCAATCAATCTCACCGTTAGATCGATTATGTTGATTCAACGGTTATATTTATTTCCAACTTTGTATGGTCATGATTTTCCGAATTTAATACTTTATAGTTATTTCCACCTTTGTATGGTTATGATATCCCATATTTAATGCTTTCACTTTAAATATGGGAAATCATAACCATACAAAGATGAAAATAAATATAACTGTTTGATCAACATAATCAATCTAACGGTGAGATTGATTGATAGTAACATGGTAATAACATAACTTGGTTGTTGCAATATCTTTCCCCTTATTTTATTTCGCAAATATCCACCTTGGATGAGATTGTAATCTAACGGTGTTGAAAGGGGTAGGCAAGGGTAGACAGAATAAGAGTAGGTAGAATAACTTATCCCATTGTACGTATATATTTGGAGTAGGATATTGTAACAACCAATTAGGGTTACTATCAATATTACTACCAATCAATCTCACCGTTAGATCGATTATATTAATCCAACGGTTATATTTATTTCTATCTTTGTATGATTATGATTCCCCATATTTAATGTGAAAGTATTAAATATTAGAAATCATAACCATACAAAGGTGAAAATAATATAAAGTATTAAATATGAGAAATCATAACCATACAAAAATGAAAATAAATATAATTATTGGATTAACATAATCGATCTATCGGTGAAATTAATTGGTAGTAACCCATTGTTACAATACCTTTCCCTATGTATTTTAGGTGGAATATAACTCCAAACTTCACAGTCAATTTGTTAAGTAAATCTTGGCTGTATAATCAAATATCAAAATCTGATAGGGGAAGTTGATGAAACACAAGTAAATGTCAACAGCTTAGCTGTATTTATATCTTCGTTTGATTTAAAATTTGAATGTCTTACTTATACAAGAAAAATAATTTCTGATTCAATAAATTTTTTAAAAAAAAAAAACTCACATTTAGAACGATTTTTTTTTTAAAAAAAAAAAATATCCCTCTAAAACAAATTGTTACAGAAAACCCTTTCAAATTTGTTACAGAACAATAGAACATGCTATGAATTAAAATAGCTGTTACCAAACTAGTTAGCCTCGTATGTTTTTGGAGGCCCTAAGCAGATATTGAAGCCCAACATAGTGAGAAAATGAATGACCTAACAAAACAAGAAAAAAGGCCCAAACCATGAAGATGCTGAGTTTGGCATCGTCTTTGTCTTTGATGTTGTGGTCTCCACATATCCCACTAGAGTGGAAGCTTGTACCACTTTCTCTCTCTACTGTGCTCACACCCAAGAGGCTCAAGTTTCTGGGCATTAGGTGAAACTCGTAAACAAGTTTCAACCATTTTTATTTTCTGCTTATGATGAAATATTTTTTAACATTTATATTGCTCTTTCTTGCTGTGTGGTTGAAGAAGCCCACGAATTGTTTGACATAATGCCTGAATGATTCACAACAAATATGAACATGTTTTCTGTAATGATCCAAATTCTTGTGAGACTCTGATATAATAGGTGGTTTTCTGTATAAAATTATTTTGTAAGATAAATTCATGTGAAAGGAGGCATTCGTAACTTTTTGACTTCTTTACCATTTTTTCACCTCAGCTCTTAAAATGTTGTTATTCACGTGGATATTGCTATGAGAAGCACGTGTGTTTGAATGCTCGAGCCTGTCATGACACCACCCTATTCATGTCTGCTAATTTACTGAGCATCCAGAATGCTTTTTGTTTGTTCTTCTTTTGTTCTAATGTGAAAATATTTGGCTAGATTGACTTCAGGACATTTCTTTTCTCCGTATATTATGATGTTTTGCTTTAACCTTTATACATAATATAGGCTTAGGATCATTTAAATCAATGTAAGTTACACTCTCAATCTTGACCGTCAATCTAAGGACTTATTTTTCTAGTTACATGAGTCATTGGATATTAGTGGATCAATGACCAAGATTCAGTGTAAAATTTCTTACACTGATGTAAGTATAACCTTTCCCTCATATATAGAGAGAGAGAGATAGGATATTATGCCTACCTAGATTCGAATCTAATGATATTGGGGGAGGAGTAGATAGAATAAGCATGAAACACACACACACACACACACACACACACACACACACACACACACACACACACACACACACACACACACACACACACACACACACACACACACACACACACACACACACACTGTGATATTTATTTGATATATAAAAATGAAGAAGTGTAACTACCTCTTGATAGTTCCATTTGCACCTTCATGGACACAGATGAGGAGAGGTTACATGATGCTATTGGAATCATTTTCCTCTATGTGTCTACGTTTCTGTGATTTTGGCTTCTTCATCGAAGTAGTTTCAAATGTACTCACCACCATTCTAAGAGGTATTTGTTTAGATTTATTTTCCTTCAAAACAGAAAGTTCCTGATAATATAAGAGGCACTTTCTTTCATTGGCTTTAGAATTACATTGAGTAGGCAAATCGAAATACCGTATGTGTTGCTTGCATATATCCCAACTGTAATTTTAAGATGTTTAAGGAAATTTAACAGTGTATGATCATGCACCTGTAACCAGCGTGCTAATATAATGTGAATTATGTATAGTAGAAGACTAAGAAGTAAGAACCATTTTTCAAGTTTTCATTTATAATATTATTTAGACTATGCAATCCATATTTATTCCTGGTATTATTATTATATTCTATTGATATTTTTGTATATTTTCTTTGTCTGTGATATTCTTGATGTTATGAATTTGTGATGGCCTGACAAGTAATATTTTACAGTTACCTGCATTCCTAGGCTGGAGATCTTTCTTGTTTGACCTTACTAATTCTTCATAGAAGAAAGACTAATGGCACTTTCAATGAGCTTGGTCTCTATAGGCCTCAGATTTGGTTCAATTCCTAAAACCAGAGTCAATGTCACAGGAAGGTTTATATCCAGATCTTCAACGGGGCTTCGCATTCGAGCTGTGCAAGAGAATGGTGGGCCACGTAGACTGGTGGACATTATTAGACTCGTTCCTGAGCTCTCAAGGAATTACTTTAGAAGTCCTTCTCGGAGGGCTTTGTTTGGTGGAATCTCCTTGTTGGGTGGATTTTATGTTGCACAAACAATCTCTCTGTCTTTTGGAGCTCTAGGAGTCAATGATGTTATTGCTGCAGTGTTATGTGTTCTTCTTACAGAGTATGTGACTAAGTTCTATTACAGTAGGCCAAAAGTCACTTTCCCAGTTGCTCTTCTCAACAACTTTAAAATGGGTTTCACCTATGGACTCTTCATTGATGCCTTTAAGCTTGCTAGTTGATCTTTAACATCCAAATGCAACTTCTCAAGATTCATGCTTACCCGGTCACTTTCCAAAATTGGTTACCATCAAGCTTGTACATGTTACAACTGGTTAACATCTAAATGCAACTTCTCAAGATTCATGCTTATCTGGTCGGTCTCCAAAATTGGTTTGCTTGTGTTTAAACACCGAGCTTTTACATGTTAGAAATACCTCTAGAACTATCCTTCTATAGTTCTATTTCATGTACATCATCCATAATTCCTGTATTCCATAACGCGTAAAAATTGTTTTTCCCTTGTATTCTTATATTTCCTTTTCTTGGTAATTTGTTTGGCTATTTTGATCTCTTCACTATTCTTCTGTACCTGTTGGGTTCTAAAAATATGTACCTCTTTATATTTGTGCCACAAAGTTGGAGTTATGAGCCTATGATCACATTTGAAAGGTTCTGAATCGTAAGATTCATGACTATAATGAAATTTGGAAGAAAAATAAAGATGGGTAATTGGGTATAAGAAATAACTAAAAGATTACGTCTCTGAATGAAGTCTGAAATCTAAAGCGTGGACCTCTTGGAATATTTTTCTAAGAAAACTTTTCTTCTCCGGCTGAACTTAGTTTGAAGACTTTTTCTAATAGATTCTCTGGGTTATTGTGTGCCAAGTCTCTTATTTTTCAGATTTATACCAGTTCTTTTATTATTTTGGTGAAGGAATTTGTATTAATTTGAATATTGTTTCTTAAGGGATTTGTATTAATTTGATCTCTGTTTCCTTTATAATGTCTCTATTTTCTTAATTACTGGTGACTTTTTAAATTTGCTTTTGAATTTGAATCATGAGTTATATCTATATTTCCTTAATTAATATTGTCTTTCCATATGTATTTTTGAATTCAAATTAGGGATGTAAATGGGTTGGGCTGGGCTTTGGCCTTTCTGGCCTAAGCCTACGTAACCAATATTCAGCCTATCTGGCCTACTGGCCTACGAAATGCTTTATTTATAGGCCAAGTCTGACCTATTTTTAAAAATTAGAGAGCCGTATAAGGCCTACAGGTCTTGTCGGCCTCCCTCGTGATGTTTTTTTTAAAAATTTTAAAAATATTTTTAACAATTTTTAAAATATTCGCTTGACATTACAAGTCATTAACATATTCATAAATTGTTGCATTTTTTTACACGAGATATAAATTTCACTAGTGAGCATTAAAAATTTTACAATAGTAAAAAAATATACTGAGCAAAGTCATAAGAAATACAAAATGACAAACAAGAAAGAGTCAACATAATACCCCCAGCTCTATGATGTATATCAGATAGGAATAGAGTCAAAGAAATGGGGAAAATAAAAAATATAATTACTAAGTCAACCAAAACTGAAATAAAGTCTACGAGAGAATATCATTCATTGAAATATCTTTAAACCACCATCAAGACAAGGGTTGGTACTAATTGCCACCCGAAATAAATATATCGTTTTATTTTATTTTAAAAATTAAATAGGTCAGGCTTGACAAAATTGACCTATGGCCTATTTGTTAAAAAGGCTTTCTTAAAGCCCAAGCCTACTCTAATTTTCAACGTAGGCTAAGTTAAGTCAGACTCAACGTAAGTCGGACTGTAGGCTGAGCCGGGGAAGCCTGCCCTATTTACCCCCGTAATTCATTCTTATGACAAATCGAATTGAATTGATTTGCAGTTGTAATTTTTAAATTAAAATTTTCAAATCTTGAGTTGAATTTTGAAATAGTAGAGGCCATCAATTTCTTAGAATCCAACATTGTTGTCAGCATTAACTCAATACAGGTAATGTATGGTCTTCAAACCCTTCATAACATCCTAGGTAATGGCAACAACAACAACAACAAAAAAAAATATAGCTGGAATTTTAAACGCATGATGTTTCTCGCTTGGTTGATATCATCTTTATGAATGTTAGGTGATGGTATTAATCCCGTGGATCTTGAGTCCTTATCAATATGTGTTGTGAAGAATCTTCTAAACATGAATGAGCAAGGATGGATATTTTTACTATCAAATTATTCTACTACCAACTTACTACCTATCTAATCACCTTTGAATCAAAGAGAGAGAATGCTAAAAAGTTTTTGAAAAAAGAGAAAATGTTGATCCAATGTTGATTAGATAGGTAGTAAATTAGCAGTAGAATAATTTGGTACTAAGAATATCCATCCTCTTATATATATATATTTTTTGAGTTTGAGAATTCTGGTTGCTTGGGGAAAAAATTGGATGTTGACTAAAATTAAAAAAGTTGAGTAGAATATATATGCGTGCATCACGTAATTGATGTATTCATTATTTAATAATATTCTCATTTCCTACATTTCTCTTCAATAGTTCAGTAAAATGTAAAATACTAGAGATGCAAATAAAAATAATGTTGAGAAGATCCTTATAAAACAACAGTCCAAACCAATGGAATAATTTTAAAAACGAAGTTGTAAATTCATCTCTCCTTCTCTTCGTTTCATGAACCTTATCCATCACTTCAAGCCTTCAGCTTTCATTAAATAAATAGAAAATAACTATTGACACATCGGGAAACTACTATATGATATTGTGTGTTCAACCATTCGTTATGTATGAGATTCACGTATATAACCTTATGTAGGGATGTATTTGACAGCAATGGTATGAACTAAGGCTGTGTAAAGAGGTCTCAAGTAATGTATATGACAATGAGGATAGTGTAAGATAGCTATAATGATTCTCCAAATTAACAGAATAAAAGTCATATAAGTCAACTATAATGAAGAAGAGCCATTTAGCTTGACATTGCAGGCGCAAGACACTTTGGAGCTGCTGTAATGTTAGACACTTTGGAGCTGCTGCAATGTTGACAGCAACACAGTGAAAGTATAAAAAGGGAGGCATTTCAGGTGCCTATTTAGACAAGGGATGATTATGAATTGCAAATAAGACATTTTGGTGTCTTATATTGGGAATCTGTTGCATAGGGAAAAACTTTTGGTGCGATAGAGACACCAAATATTGGATGCGAAAATGCTATTATAACTATTTACTACCATTGGTAGTAAATAGTTATAAGATTATTGTATTTTTTTTCGTTTTTTCTTTCTCTCCAAAAGTCATGTGAGCTCTTCTATTGGTCGGTTGCACCCGGCATTCGATGCCTTTATTGCACCCAAAGTTTTCTCGTTGCATAGGTGCTGGTTGGAAAGCACCGACACGTGATTTTTTTTTAAAATTTACGTGTCGGTCCGACACGCTCGGACACGCGTCCGACGTGTGGTTAATATTTGGGAACACGCGGTCAACTCTCCGACACGTTCCAACACGTTTTTCCGATACACAGTTAACTTTTCAGGACACGTGATCAACGCTCGGACACGTTTTTTTTTTTAATCATAATTTTTTTTTTATAAACAATCTTAATTTTATTTTGTTAAGTAAATATAAAAGAAATAATTTATAAATTGATTTTTTTCTGTTATGAAATTTGAGATGAAAATTTAACAAAGTACGAAAAATTACTTATATTTATATTTATGTTATGAAATTTAAATATTTGATTGATTATATGACTTATTATGAACTCTTATATATATTAAATATAAATTATATTATATATATTAAAATTTTATTTAATATCAAAACGTGTCTCAACTTGTCCAAATATGACATTTTTAAAATTAACGTATCGGCGTGTCGTGTCCCATATCCCGTGTCCGTGTCCGTGCATCATAAGGTACTGGTATGGCAACTCTATCAAGGTAAGGTTAAGGTGGCTTGGACCCTTAATATTTGGTCATTCTATTGGGCCAGCCAGAACATATGTATATGTTAAGTCAACAATAAATAAATAAATATTAAAATCATAATTTTAATTAATAAATAAGTGTAAATTCTTTTTCAAAAATAGTATATTCAAAATATAATTGTAGTCCTTTTTACTTTATGAGTCATATTGAGCTATGCGTAAGAGAAGAAAAAAATTGTGAGACAAACATCACATCAAACAATATCGTAATCCTAAATCAGAATTTCATTTTAGAATGTCATATTGGATGAGTCATGTTACATAACCAATGCGATTCGGTTGGTTTTCATAAAAATTGGTAAACCAATCTAGTTTGTAAAAAAAAAAATGATTTGTTCTCATCAATTGATGTCTTTTTTTTACCCTCAAACACAAATGGTTTGTTTTCTTTTGAAATATTTGAGTGATTTGTAGCTTATTAACTTACATAGATTATGTACTTATGATCAGTGGCGGAGGCAGCCCAAAAATTTAGGTGGTGCCAAAAAATTTGACATATTAAATTATCAAAATATTTATCATAATTATACAAATTTATTAAAAAAAATAATATGAATTCTAACATAGTTATCTAAATTATGTACTAAATAATATCACATAATATTGAAAATTCAAATGAACAATTATCGTTAGTTATATATCAAAGCAAACATATAAAAATACAATAACATTTTCGGTAAACATTTCAAACATAAGAATTTCACTTTCCTCCCGTAACATAATAAGTAATGAACCAAACATTATCCTAAGGATATGAAAACACACAAATATAATAATTATATGTATAATAAGCATTGTCCTTCATCATTTCTTTTATTATCTCTATTCCTTAAATTTTCAATATCTCACTTTAGAGAACATCGCACTTGTTTGCAACAGCCATAGCCATAAGCACGATGAAAAGTTCTCACATTTGGTAATTAAGTTTTTGATTATTCTTTGTGTGGGCAATAACCCAAAACAAAATAGTTCAATGGATCTTCATATTCCATAATTATAGTCTTGTTATTTATTTGGTTTCATGATTGTTACTTTCAAGGGTTAAGTGTTTGTCCTTTTAAAGGACATAAATTGGGTCCTTTTAGTTTTTAACACTATGTCTTACCGGTAAGATATAGTTATATCATGAAAAAAAAATTCTCTCTCCAAATCAGCTAAAGTGATTGAGGAAATAAAAAAGAAGCAATTTTTCATATTACAACTATATTTTACCAGTAAGATATAGTGTCATACAACCTTGTGTATTTTAAAAAGATAAATCATTTTTTCCTACTTTTAAATGATTTTATTTGATTTAGTTGAGCCTAAATTTTGAAATAGGTCAACTAATCATTTTTGTAATTAAGTTTAAAAGTCTTTCTTTTTTAAAATAATAGGAGTAAGAATAAATAACATAATTGATTAGAATAAAGTAGGAAAAAAAACAAATATACTGGATAAAAAATAAAAAAAAGGTAAAACACAAAAATAACCATACTATACATGTTTCTTATTATTTGTTTGCATTTAGATAGTTTGTTGTTATTTTGTATTGAGTATTTAATTTTCTATTTAGTGGTGCCAAATTATAATTTTTATCTTTGTTAATTATAATTAATTATATAATAAGTAAAAAAAAACAAGCAGGTGCCAAGGCACCTGCTGGCATGGCTGTAGCTCCGCCGCTGCCTATGATACTTATATTATCTTGGTTATACGATATGCAGGAAAGTTTGATTTGATTTATAGTTAGAGATATTATTTACTGAAACACCAGTATCACAGTTATTATATGTTTGATTAATCTTTTGTTGGACAATAATATGTAATTTATTATTTTTCATATTAAAATATTTGAAAATGATATTATTTTTTACAAGTATTTATATATACTTATCGGATCATACAATTGGATCAATAATTCACTTATTAAACTAATAATTCAATACTTTGTCCGAATTAATAACCAAACCGGATTTAATAAGATTGTATTTGAGTCGTCTCAATCAGAATTCTATTTCGCTTAGAAAGCACTAAACCATGTTCCCCATTAGCGAGGTGTCTTTTATTGTATCTGTCCAAACAAAATAAAGAAAAAACTTCTGCCATTCCGCTGAAAGATTGCTTTCCCCACCAGCAAGTGAGCATCACGTTTCCTCACCCAACAACAAAAAAAAAAAAGTAATTTTCATTTTAGGGAAATATAAAAAGTGTTAAGTGTGTATTCTTTTAAAAAATAAAAGTTATCTCCTTTTAATTTTTTATACTATGTACTACGAGTAATATATAGTTATAATATGAAAAGTTACTTTTTTTTCTCTTTTTACATCAGCTAAAGTGATTAAGAAGAGAAAAAAAGTAACTTTTCATATTATAACTATGGTTTTAATGTTTCTAAAATGAATGTAGATAAGTTATCTACATTTGCTCCCAAAATGACGTCATTTTGGGTTAAAGAATTAAAAAGTTATAATAAAAAAGACTATTATAATCCTGAAATAAATTAAAATTACAAAAATATCTTGATTTCAGTCTCAAAACAATATCATTTTAGGCTCCATGTAGATAAATTATCTACATTGACTATTGACTGTAGAAAAGGCGAACCCTATAACTATATACTACCCATAATACTCAGTGTTAAAAATTAAAAGGACAAATATTTTTTCCATATAAAAACCATGTGGTAAGAAGGAATTGTGACTATGTATTACGGGTAGTACATATTCATAATATTAAAATTGCTTTTTTCTCTCCTCATTACCTCAACCGAGAATCTTTTGAGAAAAAACAAAAAAAAATAGCTTTTAATATTACAACTATGTACTACTCGTAGTATATAATTATATTTTTTTGTAGGACCAAATTTTTTTCTGCAATATGACGGATCGCAAACCCTTTTAAGGACATCTTGGGTGGGCAAGATGGGTTATATTACTCTGCAGTAACACGAGAGTAATTGTCTACAAGAAAAAAAAAAGTTAAAAAACTTACTCTCCTTTTATATAAGAGTAATACAGCTCGAGCATAATATGATAAAAAAATATATGATAACAATTCTAATAAACTCATATCATAAATAAGATAATGTTATCCTATTCACTATTTGAAATTAAGTGTCATGATATAATAAAAATATTATTTTTTAATATAATTTCATATAAATTTTTTAGAGGGATTATCATTTTTCCTATCACAGGAGATAAAGTTATCGTAGCTCTAAAATGGTGTCGTTTTGAGGTTCTATGAAAAAATAGAGGATATTTTATTAAAATTCATAACACAAGAGGAGAGCAAAAATTCCAAAATACTCTGAATTTTTTTTCTAAAATTTTAAAACTATGTCATTTTGAGGTTGTGTTTCTTCTTGAAGGAGAAATATTTTTCCCTTTTCAAATTGATTTTTAAACTATTTTTTACTTATTTACATATTCGTACTCATTTCAAATTTATTAAAATGAAGGAGGTTATATTTACAATCAATTTTTCCTTACAACTACATTATTTATCGGTGGATCAAAATAAAATCAACGGTTATAAAATAACATCAAGTGAAAGTCGTTGATTTGATTTTGATCCAACGACAAAGAATGTGGTTGTAAAAGATAAAAGGTTGTAAATATAACCTCTCTCTATTAAATACATAAATAACTTATCAATTTTTTTAAAATAAAAAAATATATCTCACGAATTAAATTTTTGAAAAATAGGTTTTAAATTGATTGTCAATATTAATGGTCAATGGCTAAAACTTGTTGGTGGTGGTGGAGGCAATAGCCGATGCAGTGGGTGGCTAATTGAAGTGGTAGTGGTTGTGCAAGCGGATGACTATGGATGGTGGTGATGACACTAGCAACAACTAGTGACAATTGTGATGATTGTTGGATGGCAGCAACTGCAACGTCGTAGTGGCAGTGATGGTTGATGTCTGGTAATTGGGGGTAGCAATGGCCTGAGGTGGTGGCTAGTTGGTGGTGGTGGTGGCGGGTAGGGTAGGGTGGTTGGTGGTGATGGCAACGCTGGCAGTGATTGATGATAATTTTGGTGACTAACTGATGATGGTGAAGGTGGTAGCAAAGATGGTTGGTGCTTAATACTTGGTGACAAGGGGTGGATACAACACCGACGAAGGTGGCGGCTGATTGGTGGCAATGACTGATTTTCATATTCCCAACAAAGCTAATAGGAGAAGAGCATTAGGCTATATTTAGAATGAAGGGGATGTGACATTTGTTATCCTATCCATTTCATTCCTAACCGAGTCTCTTCTTAGTTAGTTTATCTTGCTACAAACGGGATAAGAAGAGCCAACAAGATAAGCTTATCATATCTAATTGTTTCACCAAACAATGGATCAAAGAGATTTTTTGACCATTCAGGGGGTGTCTGTTTGGTACGCCCCTCGAGTTATTTTACAGTGGGGGTGTTTAGATCCCCAGATTACCCTAATTGAATTGCTTTTATATATTTTTTAAAAAAAATTATTGAGTTTCGTAGACCACATTAGGGAACTCATTAATATTATTTTAAGGTTATGGGTTTTGGATGGTTGAGATCATGCCACAAGGAGGGATCTGTGAGTTCCCAATGGGGGTCTTCGAAACTCATTAAAAATAAATAAAAAATAAAAAAGTAATTTGTGAAACTCATTAAGAATATAATATATATATATATATATATATATATATATATATATATATATAAACAATTTCACGAGGGCCATTCCGAGGAACTAAATGTCCCCATTGGAAAATAACTTTACGGACATAGCAAACATGAATAATACACATGGTAACACCCCCAAATGGTCAATAGCCGTATAAAAGAAGGATATGATAGTTTATCCTATCATGTCCACCAAACAAACGGGCTCTGTATAAGTAAAGGTAGATCTATTTCTTTATTTTAATGGGAAAAAGTCATAATACAATTTTTTTCTATACTCTGGTGTCGATTCGGATCAAAGAGATAATTAGGATTGGTATAAAAAAATCATAATACATTTTAAATTAAAGGATTAGTGTTTCTCCTACATACACATAAAAGTATGTGTGTCTTATATTTTTTTTCTCTCTTCTGTTCACATGGCACATGTGCCCCACATATTTTTATGCATATGTGAAAAATAAAATTATCTCATACCACATAAGAAACATTAATCCCTTAAATTAAATAATAGTTGATACTATTATGATAATGCGCCAAAAATCCTATATGCTTAGTTTGGCAAGCTCCTGAACTTGTTGCAAATTTTGAACCTCAAACTTTTTTGCAACTGATTGCCTCTTTTTTATATATTACATAGAAGTTAAAACTAGGGTTTGCTGTGCCGTCTAATGTCTTTGCCGGAAAAGGGTGTGCCATCGGCAGAAGAAGTGGATAATCTCCGAAGATCTAATCGAAAGAAAAATAGGGGTGAAGGATTCTTTAGCAACGATCAGACTTTGAAATCAAGGGAGGATGATTGGATGGAGGAGAGAATGTCGTTCAAGGAAATGGTTATGCGGCATAATGGGGAATGGTCCTTGGAGGAGGGGATCTCGTCTGATGTAGAGGTTAATCATGCAGAACTGGAAAATGAAGTTGGTAAAGGCTTACCAGAGGTCACTTGCGAAGTGGATAAAGATGGACAAACTAATTTTCTTCTGTCAAAGGACTTCAAGCAAAGAACGTGGCGTCATGGCATCAATCAGTTTATGTCAAACTTCTAGGTAAGAAGTTGTCCCTTACTTTCATGAAAAAAAAAGATTAGAAAATATGTGGGCTAGATCAGGAAAATTAATGGTGACGGATGTTGAAAATGGATTTTTCTGGTGCGATTCTCTGAGAAGAAGGATATGGATTTTCCGCTAACAGATGGACCATGGGTTATTATGGATCACTACTTAGCAATCCAGTCATGGGAACCTGATTTTGAGCCTTATGGAGCAGCGATTAATAAGATTATGGCTTGGGTTCGTCTCCCTTAGTTCCCAATTGAGTATGTCAATATTAAGCTTGTTAAAAGTATTGGAAACTGGATTGGGAAGTTTATTAGACTTGATGCTGCTACTACATCTCTGGCAAGGGGGAGATTTGCAAGAGTGTCCGTGGAGTTGGATTTGGGTAAACCACTTCATTCAGAATATAAAGTAGAGGGCGGGCTGAGACGCATTGAGTATGAGGGATTACACATTGTTTGTTTTTCTTATGGATAATATGGTCATAGAACTGATAACTGTACAAAGAAAACCAAAGAACCAGTCAAGGAAAGGAATACTGAAAATTGTGATCTAAATGGCTCATGCCCAGAACAGAGGGAAGATGGGTCTCAGGCTGTAAAGGAGTATGGACCTGGATGCTGGTAAATAAACAGAAAGGTCCAAAGCGGATGGCTTCTAATAAGAGGGGATTACAAAGGCAAGGAGGTGTCGAAGCAAAAGGGCCCCAGTATTAAGCAGTCTCAATTTGGAGTTCTTAGTAACTTAGAATCCGAGGAAGGGGACATGGCAAATATTGAGGTGGTGCAGGAAACCCAATTGAATCAGGAGAAGAACCAGGAGGTCAATTTCCATTTAAAGGAAAAAAGAAGCCAAAAGAATTCTTCCAAATTGGTTGAGACTTCTAATGCTTATAAGGTAGTTTGGGATACCATTAATGAAACAGATGCTTATAACAAAGAGGAGATTATGGATAATGTGGCCCTCTTGGAGGCCAAAGTCAAACCTAAGGAAATTAAGCATTGTGGTGCTAGGGGTGAAACGACAGAAAAAATGGTGATAGATAATGTTGAGATTCCAGCAGAGCAGCCTTCAATCCAAAGCAGTGGTCCAAAGGAGGAAGTGGTTCTAATCCAAACTAATGATCATCAAATGACAGATGTGGAAGCCCATTTGGAACCAGAACCACCTGACCGAGGAAGACTAGAAAGCGGTACAAGTGAATCAAAGCTAGATGACCAAGGTCGTGGGATTCAGAATTTGTCTCGTGAAAGGAACATGTTGGAGAAGCCGGTACTCCTAAATCCTGCTATTTCTAATGTTGGTTTTTAATGACTGTCCTGTTTTGGAACTGTAGATGGGCTGCCAAAAGAGATATGGGTCATTCCCTAAAATCTTTAGTGAATAAAAATAGATTGAAATTTGTTGTCTTGTTGGAGCCAAGAACTGATAGTAGTAAATGTGTTGCTCTTATGAAAAAACTAAAATTTGATAAATACTGGGTAGAAGAAGCAAATGGTTTTTCAGGAGGAATTTGGTTAGTTTGGTCTTCAACTTGGGGCCAAGTGGAAATCACAGATCAAAATAGCCAGATGATTCATATGAAAATTTCGCTGAACTGCGATAGATCTTTCCTTTGTACAACTATTTATGCAAATCCAAGGGAATCTGAAAGAATCCACTTACGGGATAATTTACGCAATATTAGCATAAATATCCTAGAGCCGTGGTTAGTGGGAGGTGACTTCAATGAAATTGCTAGCATAGTGGAGAAATCTGGAGGATCCCCCCTAATCTGTCCAAATGTGAATTCTTTGCTGCTGTTTTGGATGATTGTAATCTTGGTAATTTGGAGTTTTCTGGAACTCCTTTTACATGGCAGGGGCCAAAATGGAGCAACCATCGTAGGGTATATAAAAGGCTGGATAGAGTGGTTGCAAACACTCAGTGGATGCTTATTTTTTATAATGCTCGGGTTTGTCACCTTCCTAGAGTTTTGTCTGACCACAATCCGGTATGGGTTAATTTGGAAACTAGTGTCTCTCCGGGTGGTAAGAAACCTTTTAGGTTCCTGGCAGCTTGGCAAGAACACATAGATTTCCCAAATCTCTTGCATTCTCATTGGGATACCAGCTTTGATATGCCTTATATGCTTCAAAGATTTATTCCCAAAATTAGTTGTTGGAACAAAAGGGTTTTTGGTGACATCAACTTGAAAAAAGATAGGATCTTGAAGAAAATTTCTATTATCCAGAATCAGTTGGTTGATAGGGACTCTATTCATCTTAAAAGCCTAGAGGCTAATTTACAAAGGCAGCTGCAGGGGGTGTTAGAGGAAGTGGAACTCCTGTGGTTTCAGAAATCTAGACAAAAGTGGTTAGAGGATGGTGATCGTAATACAAGATTTTATTGTAAGAACCTGCACCGCTAATTAAGGTAATTAATTAAATAAATATGATAATTAGTAAATAATTACATAATTGACCCTAATAATTATTATAAGGCTTTAGTAATTATAGTGAGTTATAATGCTGAAAGTCATTTTTCGGAAGAAAAGTGTAGATACTGGTTCTGCTACCCCGTATAAATGTGTACCGGTGAAGTATCCCGAAAAATTATAATAAGTGCTTGATAATTACTAGAATAATATGTAGGACTTGTAAAACGAGTTTCAAGTCAAAATAATGAGAACTGGTGCCATAATTGATACTGGCTATGGAAAAGCGTGTACCGGAAAGGTGCTCCGAAAAATAAAATAAAAAAATGATAATTCTTGGAAAAATGAGTAGGTTGAGAACCTAAAGTTTGGGATTAAAATGTTTTGCGTAGCTATTAATGCTAATACTATGTGTTAATTTGAGTGGACCTTTTTAAGCCTTGTGCACAATGCCCTAGGTCAGAATTATAACCCTCTACATGACTCCATTTGCTGAAGTTGGCAGCAACCATTGCCACCTTCACTTCCCTTAGCCTTCTTCCTCTTGAAACTCCACCAAAGTGACCACCTTTCTCCATAGTTTCTTCACCTCAACACCATAGTTTGGTGTGAGCTTGCCTTGTGAGGGAGGGAAACACTTGTTGCTGAGTTGAGCCTCTGTTTTGTGAGAGTTTTGAGGGCTGTGTTGGTGGGTTCTTTGGTAAGAGCATTGTTCTTGCCTTTGGTGGTGCCAAGAAGTGATCTTTTGGCTTAAAGAACCAAGCTTGGTAGAAATTCATGTCTTGCCTTAGTCTGAACCTTGGTGCTGTGTGGAGTGCTCCTTGTGTGTCTCATTTTCGGAACTTTGAGAGCTTGGAGGTATACCTTGATCACACTTTGTTCTTTTGAGGAGTTTATCTTGTTTAATCGATTAAAAATGGAAACTTGAACCATTTAAGTAAAAGAATGTGTTTCTTAGTTAATAACATGTTGGTAAATATCTATTTTAGGAGTTTTTAGACTCCCAATCGCTTATGGACTTATGCAGAAGTCAGTCGAATTTCTGCATTCTGTTGAAGAAGTATTCAAATACTTTTCGTGTAGTATTCGAATACTTGTTCATCAGATAGTCGAATACTCATTGCTGAAGTATTAGGATACTTTTTGGGAAGAAAGTATTCGATAACCCTTGAAGAAGTAGTTGAAAACTTAATAGTATTCTAATACTTGGGGTTTGGTATTTGAATACTTGGTGGTATTCGGATACTGGTGGGAAAGTATTCGGATACCTTGTGGTATTCGAATACTTGAGTGAAAGTATTCAGATACTTTCTGGAGAGCTGGAGTATTCGAATACTTATCGGGTAGTATTCGAATACCTCATGCAAAAAATGCCTTAATTGAGTTAAAATGAGATGGGAAGTCTTAATCACTTACTGTATAAACAGATTGTGATTGAGCTGTGTTTTGGGCTTTGAGCTTGTGTGGATTCTTGGCATTGGATAGTTAGCTTGCAAGGTAAGCTTTCGTGTCCTCGGTTTAGCCATTGATTGGTTCCACCATACCCCATGGGAAAATGGTTTATATGCATGCTGTGTTTACATGCTTTTATACTTGGAAATGCTGTTGAGCTATTATATGCAACGTGCCTTTATGATATGCATGTGGTGTCCACCTATACGGTAAGCCTAAGTATGTGGTACATACGATATGGTGAGGTTGTGGGTGAGGTGCAAGCGGTGTTCCTTGTACTACTATGTGGGTAATATATGTATTCCTGCATTTCTCTGGCCAGTAGAATAGTGATAACACACATGTCATGAATATCTGTTGCACTACATAGTTTTGGAAATTATATTGAAATTACTGTTTTTGGAACTTATATTGCACATGTAAGTGAGCTTGGGGTGGAAGATCCTTGAGGACCCATTGTCTTACTGAGATTTATTATTTAGAGATCTCACCCCACGTTTGGGGACGCTTATTTCAGGTTCAGGTAACCTTGGGGTCGAGACCTCAGGTGGCAGGAGGCCAGAGTTGAGTTAGATATTGTTGTATACGCTGACCCGTTGGATGCTGGATCCTGTTTACTGTTTTATGCTTTTAGCTTCAGTTAGTATTATGTTGTTTGCTGTTGAGACTGTTGTTGGGCATTTATAACCTTATTTGGTGAGCATGGGGATTGTCCATGCCACATGAGTTTGACTTTATGTTTTTACACTTCAGTTGTAATAATGTATCAGGATATTGTCCGGGCTATGTGTTGTAGTCCCGTGACTTAGATATTCACTTTATATTTATATATATGAGGTATTTCAGTTAGTTGTCTTGCAATTTACATACATACGATATTTTATGAAAATGAACTAAGTAATTCAACTTGGTAAAGATAATGAAGTCATAATTAAAAGAAAAAGATATTCCGCAAATTTTTAATTAAGCGTGGCTTAATACGATGACATGTTAACAAACCGGGTTAACACGAGGTGTTACATTTATCATCTTAATACTGTTATTAGAAGAAACTGTAACAGGATAACTACGCTTAAGAATGATGCTAATGTCTGGATTTATGATGTAGAGGTTCTTAAGAGAATGATTCTTGCCTTTTATGCTAACCTGTTCACTGAAGATGTTGGTTATAGGAGGTGGTTAGAGTCTTCAAATTTGTGGCCTGCATTGCCGATTAATGAGATTACTGCTATGGCTAGAAAGCCAAATAGTGAGGAAATCAGAATGTGTATTTTTTATATGCAATCCTTAAGGGCTCCAGGGGTTGATGGGTTTCCTGCTTTATTTTTCCAACTTAATTGGGATATTTTGAAGAATCATGTGGTTAGTTTTGTGCATAAGGCGTGGAGTAATCCTGATTTAATCAAAACGATAAATTCTGCATTGCTGGTGCTCATTCCAAAAGTTCAAAACCCTACTCATATTAAGGAGTTTAGGCCCATCTCTCTTTGCCCGGTTCTTTACAAACTAGTGTCTAAATTAGTGGTTCAGAGGTTAAAGCCGAATCTGGATAAACTAATCTCACCCAACCAGGTTAGCTTTGTTCCTGGTAGACAAATCCATTATAATATTGTGATAGTTCAAGAGCTTATTCATAACATGCACAAAATGAGAAGTAGAAAGGCTTTTATGGCCATAAAAATAGATCTTGAAAAAGCCTATGATGGAGTGAATTGGGGCTTCACCCATAAGATTTTAGAGGAGGTGAAGATTCCATCCAATATGTTAAATATTATTATGGCATCTATCCAATCTCCTACTATAAATATTATGTGGAATGGTGGAATGACACAGGAATTTCAACCTTCTAGGGGAATCCGCCAAGGTGATCCTATGTCTCCCTATTTATTTGTTTTCGGAATGGAAAAATTATCCCATATTATTGAGACTGCTGTAAGTGGGAATCTTTGGAAGCCAATGAGAATTGGAAGGGGGTCCTCTGATATCCCACCTGATATTTGCTGATGATTTGATGTTGTTTGCTGAAGCAAGTGAAGATCAAATTAAAATTATGATGAAATGCTTGAATCTGTTTGAAGAGGTGTCTGGACAAAAGATTAGTGTGCAGAAGAGTTGTATTTATTTCTCCAAGAATATGGATGAAGGGATGGCTTCTAGAATTGGTGATATTAGTGGATTTAAAAGAGTCACTAATATGGGTAGATATCTTGGAGCCTGGATGAAGCATGGGAGGGTAACAAAGAAGCATTATGAAGAAGTCATTGGCAGAGTTCATCATAGATTGTCTAGGAGGCAAGCCAATTGTTTGTCTCAAGCTGCCGGATTACCCTCACAAAATTAGTTTTGGCTTCTATCCCATCTTTCCAAATGCAGTGTGGTAGATTGCCAAATGGTATTTGTGCTGAGTTGGAAAAAATCCAAAGGAATTTTATTTAGGGTGATAAGGATGGGCAAAGGAAGATGCATCTTATTAGCTGGGATATTCTTACTAAACCTAAGGATGAAGGGGGTTTGGGTCTAATGAAGATGGATGTAGTAAATGATGCTTTTATGGCAAAAAGTGCTTGGAGCATTTTTTTCTAAATCCCAAGCTTTGTGGGTAAAAGTCATGTTGGCAAAATACTCTCCTAATAGATCAGGTATGAAGATCTTTTCTTACATGATTGGTGACTCTATTTTTTGGAAGTACATCTGCCATGTTTTGAGGAAGATGGAATCTCATTCATTTTGGGAAGTTGCATATGGGTCTACAGTCAAGTTTTGGAAGGATAGGTGGGCTAGGAGATCTGAAAGGCTTCTGGATGTGTCCCTAGCTCCAATCCCTTGGGAAGAGGCGTCTAAATCAGTAGCTGATTACTTAGATTCTTCGAGTAATTGGAATGTTCAGGTTCTGTCTAATTGGCTTGCTGCTGAGGATATTCTAATTATTCAAAGCATCCTCCCTCCCCATCCCCTGGATGGTTGTGATCAGTTTAGATGGAATGTGGCTGGGAATGGACAAGTCTCGGTGCAGGATATTTATAATCTGTTACCTGGGCAGGAGAGTGGGTTACGAATGAAATCTGCTATCTAGAGTACTATTTGGGATTGGAAGGGTCCCCATAAAATACAAGTCTTCATGTGGAAGGTGGATCATGGTCGTTTGCTAACAAATATAAGACTAAACCACATGCAAATGGGGGATTCTGGCTGCTGGCTGCTGTGTTTGTCAAGTGGAGGATGAGTCAATCATTCATGCTTTAAGAGATTGTTTTTGTATTAGAAATCTGTGGATCAAGTTGGGCGCTCAAAGATAGTGTCAGCATTTCTTTCGGTTGGATGTAGATTGTTGGCTGCTATCCAATCTTCAAGTAAATATAGCCGATGATAGAGGTGTCCCTTGGAATATCAGATTTGTAGTAACAATTTGGTTAGCTTGGAGGTGGAGAAATGATAAGTATAATGGGAAACAATGTCTTCAGAATGCTTATAATATTTTGTTTGTTGAAAAATAGTCGAAGGAAATTTGGGATGTTTCCGGGCGAAAGGATTCTGCTATGTCCGGGGCTAGAAAGGAAGTGGTCCCCATTGTTTGGAAATTTCCAAAAGATGGTTGGGTGAAATTAAATACTGATGGAGTTGCTAAAGGTAACCTTGGTATGGCAACTTGTGGGGGTGTTTTTAGAGACAATACTGGCCAATGGCTATCCGGTTTCTCTTATAGAACTGGGCATTATAGTGCTATTATGGCAGAATTATAGGGTATCTGGAAAGGTATTCAAATGGCTTGGGATAATGGCTGGAGGAAATTGGTTATTGAAAGTGACTCTTCAACAGCGGTCACGTGGCTTACTGCTAGGGGTAAGCCAGCCTATGAGTATCATATAGTTACTCGTATACGGGCATGGATGAATAGAGAGTGGTCTGTGGTCATACAGCATACATACATAGAAGGAAACTGCTGTGCGGATTGGTTGTCTAATTTCCTTTTGTTGAATCCGGAGTTAGAGGACTTTTGTATTTTTCCCTCCCCCCTGTGGGGAATTTTTTTCTTGCATTTAGCTTATTTAGGTGATTTTGGTAGATTTCGGTGTATTGGGGCCGGTTAGCCTGTTCTTGTGGGGATTCTGTTCCCCTTCAGGATACAAAAAACAAAAAAAATAATAGTTGATACACTTTTACTTATTTACATTAAAATCAAACCCACTTATAAAAATCATAAAAAAACAGGCATTTATTGATGATTTAGGACGATTTTAATCTTGCCCGAATCTCACCTCATATTTTGATGATTCGTTTAAAAATTTGATTCTTACCTCATGGTATCTTTGTCAATGATGTAACTGAAATTAGATTAACTTAAAAACTTGACTAAATATACAAATTCAAATACTATTTATAACAAAGTTATAAAATTGGGAAAAATGTTTCAGAGTTAACGCAAATAAGTTATCTGCATTTATTCATAAAATGACGTCGTTTTGGTATTGAAATCTTAAAAAATTATAAATATAAAGACTATTATAACCCTGAAATAAATTAAAATTATAAAAATATCACGATTTCCGCCCAAAACGACGTCGTATTGTGCTTATTACAGATAACTTATCTGCAGCAACCGCAGAAAAACAAGAAATTAAGACTAAGATGTATTTCATAATAAATATCTGATGTGGTCAGTGACCAACAAATCCAAGATCGAAATCCTTAATTACATCTTTCTCCTGTTTGCATGCTCTCTAATATTCATTTACTGATTTGAACTTTCAAATCATATATCATCAAATCTTATCTCTAAGGGCAAGCAAAGGAATCTCCCTTAAAAATTATCAATTATAAACGAAGGAGACTCTGAAACATTGTTTCATCTCGTCCATGTATATTAAATTTTAATTTAAAAAATATTATTTATTACTAATTATTAATGTAATTATAAATTTTTGAATAGCATACGAGATTGTGGTATATAAAATGTGAATCAAAATGGATTAAAAAATACATTAAATTCAAATTTTATAATTCTTTGGGATTTGGGAAGGACGGGACGGGACGCGCATGAGCGAGAATTTAGAGGTTACAAAATATATTAACAGGACGGGTTTGTCTCATATCATCGTCACAAGTGAAAATATTCAATCCCAACACGATGCATATTTATTTACAAATAAAAAATTCAAACACTTATACACATATTGCGAATTACATGGATTGATATGTACACCAATATCCACAATATTTTTATCGAAAATTAATTGGGGTCGAAGATAAATGAATCTAAATGAAAGATACAAAAATAAAACTAAAAATTAAGTATATATATGTATATATATATATATGAGGCAGGATCATTTGACACCGGTGTCAAACTTCAAATTTGACACCTCATCTGAGAGTCGTTAGATCAAAAAAGATCAACGGTGTCACATGCTTACAAATCAGAGCCATTGATCTTTTTTGATCTAACGGCTCTCACATGAGGTGTCAAACTTCAATTTTGACACTGGTGTCAAAGGATCCTGCCTCATATATATATATATATATATATATATATATAGAAAGAGTGTGAAAAAGAAAATTGGAAGGGGAAACTAAGGAGGGGGATGAAGAGGAAAATGACTAAAAAATACTCGTCTGGAACATAAAAATAACAAATGGGTCTATCCATTCTTACAGTTTTTCTCTATTCTATCGTAAGTCATACTGTCCATCAATCTACATCTCATTCCATCAAGTCTTGTTTTACTACCTTTACTCAAGTAAGTTTCGGTGTACCTTTACATCTCTTTGTGTCGAGCTTTTAGTAAAAAAAATTTGCTCTTTCGGGAGCATCTAGGGCCTTCTTATTACGCGTCCAAACCACATCAATTTATGTTCTTTCTCTTTTTCAGCCACTGGTACTATTCCAACCTTTTGTCGAATATATTCATTTCTTATCTTATTCATGCTCGTATAATCACACATCCACCTTAACATTCTTATTTCTGGTACTCTCATTTTATGCTCTTGTTGCCTATAACGTTCAACTCTATATGATATTGCAGGCTATACTATTGTTCTATAAAATTTTCCTTTTAACTTAAGGGGAATTTTGCGGTCACACAAAAATTCAAATGCACTACGTTATTTTATCCATATAGATGCACGAGATCTTGATTGAGGTGGATACCAGAGAAAACTCACACTTCATATACTCAGTCTTACTCCGATTTAACGTGAATCCTTTAGACTCCAACGTGCATCTCCATAATTCAAGTTTTCTATTAACACCGTGTTTGGTCTCATCAATAAGCACAATATCATTTGCAAAAAGTATACATCATGGCACTTCCTCTTGAATATCTTTTGTTAATTCATCCATGACTAAGGGAAAGAGATAAGGACTTAGAGTTAAATCTTGGTGTACACCTATCGCGATAAGAAAATAACTTGACGTTCCATTACAAACTTAGTAGCTCCATTATACATATCATTGATTGCATTTAAGTATTTCGATGGTACTTTTTTCTTCTCAAGAACCCACTGTAAAATTTTTCTTGGGACCCCATCGTATGCTTTCTCAAGATCTACGAATATTGTATGTAAGTCCTTCTTTTATCTTTCCATTAATTGTCATATCAAGAAAATGGCTTTCATGATACAACGTCCAGACATAAATCCAAATTGATTTACAGAAACCTTGGTCTCTCTCATTAAGAGATGTTCGATAACTGATACGAACCCGGACCCTGTTCTGACTCGAGAAGCACCTATGGAGAAGGGAGAGGACATTGTTCTGAGGGAGAGGACAGAACCAAGAGTATGAAGACGACCAACGTGGCTTGAAGACTTTGTGACAGACAATAGTGGCTAAAGTGAATGGTTGATAGTGAGTGGGCCTTGTAGGTGGAGGCCCTGGGCCATGTCGGTGGAGGCCCAAACGTTACACTTTTATGTCATTTAATTGGTGGAGGCCCAAACGTTACACTTTTATATCATTTAATTGAATAACAAGTTGGGCTTGTGATAGAGGCCCAACCGTTTTGTATTTCAATTGCATTGTGTCAGTCTTTAAATACTGAGAGGTATGAGCGGGAGAGGTATCAAAAGTCTCTTGTAACAAACCCATTTCTCTCTTTCTTGAATTCTCTGGAGTTGCCGGTGTTCTCGAATCGCCGTTGACAATAGTATACGTATATTTTCAGTGTTGTTTGTGTGTTCTAGATAGTTTATACTATCAATTTGGTGCTTTCATTGAGAGAAACTTCCAATCAAGGAGATGGCTGAAGGAACTCGTTCAGCGGTTAAGTCTAATGTAATGGATGAGTGCCTAGCCAAAATCGCTAGACACGAAGAACAGTTCAACGTGTTAGGAGAATTGTTGCAGAATATAAACCTGAAATTGACGGTCATGGAAGCAAAAATGGATCAGAAGAGCAAGATGAAAACAGAAAGCAAAGGAGGATCCAGCAGTGATACAGGTTTAGGAACTTTTTTTGGTAACAATGCATATAATCGATGAAGTTTACTGTACCTCGATTCTCTAAGGGGAACCCGGAACCATGGATTCATAAAATTCCGCAGTTCTACGGCTTTCACAACTTGTCTGATGCAGATAAACTTACATTAACTTCTTTCTAGATGGATGAACCAGCAGAGGAGTGGTTCCATTGGATAGAACGAAATCAGAGATTGAATACTTGGGATGCCTTCCTAACAGCGTTGCGAGCCAGGTTTGGTCCTTCCAAGTACCGAGAATTAAGAGGTGAATTGGGGAGATTGCAGCAGAATACAACAGTAGAGGAATACCAGAAGATGTTTGAGGAACTCTCAAATCAGATCGTAGGCATCGATGATCTTACCTTGCAAAGCTATTTTGAATCAGGCCTCAAATCAGAAATCCAGAAGGAGGTTAGATTGCACTTATCTGATTCATTAGAAAATGCTATGGAACTAGCTAAAGTGGTAGAGGATAAGCTGAATGATCGAGGTTTATCTCGGTTTAACCACTCGAGGCCTTATAGTAACACTGTTGCAGCAAGTCAAACGGGGTTATTACCCACCCCTAACCGAGGAGCTATTAACAATGCTGGAGTTTTTAAAAAGAACATTCCCATTAAGAAATTATCACCGGCAGAGAAGCTAGAGAGAAGAGAAAAAGGATTGTGTTATTACTGTGATGAAAAATTCAATAGAAACCATGTGTGCAAGGGACAAGTGTTCCTAATGCTTATGCAGAACGATGAGGAAGAGGAGAAGGAGGTTGAGTTAGAAGTAGATAATGAGAAGATTGGAGGAGAAGAGGAGGTACCTGGTATTAGTCTACATGCAATGGATGGTCAATATTCATCTAGCACACTTAGACTGAAGCGAACCATTAACAAGAAATCGGTGCAAGTCTTGGTGGATGGGGGTTCTACCCATAATTTCGTGCAAGAAAGGCTAGTTAGATTCTTAGGCTTGGAGATTAAACCAATCTCCCAGTTTAAGGTGTTGGTTGGAAATGAGGAGAGTTTAGGATGTAAGGGGTTTGCAGTGGAGTTAGATTGCAACTACAAGGTTATGAATTTTTTCCAGATTTGTTTGTTCTTCCAATACAAAGGGCTGAGGTGGTGTTAGGTGTACAATGGTTATCAGGATTAGGAGATGTCACTACCAATTACAGGAAATTGGTTCTGAGGTTTGAAAGGGAAGGAAAGACCATCGAACTACTAGGTGAACCGAATGTGCAAGTGGAATATATTGAATTGCACCAACTACGTAGATTGGCTAACTCTGATGCGGTAGCCACTTACTACCAGTTACAAACCATCAGTCATGAGCCTTCGGGAGAAAATGAGATGTAGGAGTGCCGTCACACTTCGATACAGTTAGTGTTGCAGGAATATGCAGATATCTTTGAGACACCACAGCAGCTGCCACCTGTTAGAGTGGAAGATCATCAAATCCACTTGGAACCTGGAACAAAAGCAGTAAACGTGAGGCCTTACAGGTATCCACATTTTCAAAAGACTGAAATTGAGAAAATGGTTAAAGAAATGTTACATACTGGTATAATTAGGCCTAGTTTGAGCCCTTTTTCATCTCCAGCTCTATTAGTTATAAAAAAAAAGACGACACTTGGAGGTTTTGTATCGATTATCGTGCTCTAAATCAAGTTACAATACTAAATCGGTTCCCAATTCCAACAGTTGACGAAATGTTAGATGAGCTGACCGGGGCAGTGATCTTCTCCAAGATGGATTTACGTTCCGGGTACCATCAAATCAGGATGGCCCCAACCGATATTTACAAGACTGCATTTAGAACCCATCAAGGGCACTATGAATTCGTTGTGATGCCCTTTGGACTCACAAACGCACCAGCAACATTTCAAGGGATCATGAATTCTGTGTTGAAGGACTTTCTACGCAAATTTGTTATCGTATTTTTTGATGACATACTGGTGTACAGTAAGTCAGTGGGAGAGCATGTCAATCACCTACGGCAGGTAATGGAGTGTGATGCTCTCCGGCAAGTATACCGATCGCACAAGTAATAAAGTGATAAGAAAAGTTCGTCTCCACAGGGACTGGGATCTAATATCAATTAAACTTTTTCTCAAAGAATGGAAAAATTCAAATAGGGTTGTGACAAATATTGTCAAATTGATGGAAATTCAAATCTGAAAATAAAAGACTTATTTTTGTATTTTTGTTTTGAGAAATAAAACAATAAAAATGAGAAATGATTTGTAAAAAGGATATGAGAAAAGCATTGTAGCCAGGGTTCATTCACCAAATGATTCCCACTTTTTACTCCAGATTGATTTACAATAATTATTTGTATAATCACTCAGATAAATTATCATCTAAAAAGATTTAGTAGTTAACCCTCAATTCCTTGCAGGGTTAACCCTTTAATCCCATGAGTAACCCCAATTCCTTGCAATGTTTCTCATGGGATCAAGCAATGGGCGCGATAATTTAAGCATCTGCAATCATATGCACGTCTATTCCTAGCACGCATACAGATTGTTATCTTACCCCCTTTCGAGATCAAAACCCCAATATTCCTATCTAGGATTTTGATCCTCAGAATATCCCCAATTATCAGATTGATCAAATCTAACAAAGGGAATATAAAATTCGCAAAGAGTAAAAATAAAGATAATTATATAAACCAAAAATCACAAATCAATCCTTCGTTTCAAGGGTTCACATATGGATCGTGACCCTGACTACAATAAAAATATCTAGCCGATCAACATACTGATCGCTGATCTAAAATTCAACATAAACTAAAAATAAAAGAGAAAGAAAAAGAAGAAGAAGATGAAGAACGAAGAACTCCACAGCTGCCCCTTTCTTTTCCCGGTCCAGATCTGAATGCCATGGAATGGTGGAGGACCACCCTTTTTATACTTGTGGTCCATGTGATGTTGCGTGAATAGATAAGGATGAAACTTCAGCGTGATGTAATGTTGACAAAGCATCCTATCTTTATTTACTGCAGTGCCAGTTGTGCTTTGACTCAGCGCTTTGATTGCAGATTCTTTCCTTAATTGCTTCAGCGCTAATTGAGGATAGTTTGAAATGTGATGTAATGAGCTTTAAATGCTGATCCTTGTGATGTTCCTCTCAAAGTGTCTAGATCTGCCTCCCAATTTCTGAGTTCCACCTTCGGGTTTTGTGAAGAGTTCTATTTACAAGACTCTTTTTTCTTCGCACAGCACAATAATTCTTTCCCGAAAATGTCGTGAAACGTATAAATGAAGATTTAATTAAAACTTATTACGTAATTGAAGAATTAAATTAAAACTTATTACGTAACGTAAGAATTTAATTAAAACCAGTTTTGAATTCAAATTTTGAATTCAAATTTTGAATTCAAAATTTCACTTCTTTTTCCTGTAAAAACACAACTAAAATGTGCATATTATTGACATACAAAGAATCAACATAATTAGCAAATATGTATTTAAATTGCTCTCTTATGACTCAATTCTTGTCAATTTTAAGACAGAAAAATCACACTTGCCAGAGGCACATCAGAGTGTTTGAGGAAACACAAGCTGTATGCGAAGAGGTCAAAATGTGCTTTTGCACAAGGAGAAGTGTAATACCTCGGGCACATAGTTGATGCACAAGGGGTACGACCAGATGTGGAAAAAATTCAAGCCATAATGGAGTGGAAGAGACCTACCACCATTAAGCAGCTAAGGGGATTTCTGGGGCTAGCAGGGTATTACCGCAAATTTGTACGCGGGTTTTCACAAATTGCAGCTCCTCTAACTGCTCTACTGCACAAAAATGCAACTTGGGTTCCTTATTTAGAATTTTCTCAAGCCTTCCCAAGTTTCGATCTTGAGGACAAGATCGTGTCTTCAAGGGGAAGGGGAAATGATACAAACCCGGACCCTGTTCTGACTCGAGAAGCACCTATGGAGAAGGGAGAGGACATCGTTCTGAGGGAGAAGACAGAACCAAGAGTACGAAGACGACCAACGTGGCTTGAAGACTTTGTGACAGACAATAGTGGCTAAAGTGAGTGGTTGATAGTGAGTGGGCCTTGTAGGTGGAGGCCCTGGGCCATGTCGGTGGAGGCCCAAACGTTACACTTTTATGTCATTTAATTGGTGGAGGCCCAAACGTTACACTTTTATGTCATGTAATTGAATAAAAAGTTGGGCTTGTGATAGAGGCCCAACCGTTTTGCATTTCAATTGCATTGTGTCAGTCTATAAATACGGAGAGGTATGAGCGGGAGAGGTATCAAAAGTCTGTTGTAACAAACCCATTTCTCTCTTTCTTGAATTCTCTGGAGTTGCCGGTGTTCTCGAATCGCCGTTGACAATAGTATACGTATATTTTCAGTGCTGTTTGTGTGTTCTAGATAGTTTATACTATCAATAACTCTCTCACACAACTTCATAGTATGACTCATTAGCTTAATGCCTCTATAATTAGAACAATTCTGAATATCTCCCTTGTTTTTGTAAATAGGCACAAACATATTTTTCCTCCATGCATCAGGCATCTGATTTGTCTAAAGAATCTTATTGAAAAGATTAGTCAACCATTTTATTGCCACATCCCCATGCCTCACCACACTTTAATAAAGACACCATCGGGTCCCAAGGTTTTTTTAGTCTTCATCCTCTTTAAAGCCTCCTTAACTTTATAAGTATTGATTTTACGACAAATTTTCTATTCAAATCATCATAAGCATCTTCCAAGCCCACATCGCTTTTATCATCATCCCTATTAAAATTAGAGGTGCAATATGGGTTGAGCCCGGAGGGTCAACCCGCCAAAACAGGGCGGGTTGGGTTAAGGTTTTTCAACCTGGAAACCCACTTCAATCTGCCCCGCCCAAAAGTGGGTCAAAACAGATTCAACCCTCCGAGCCATAATTAATTTTCTTTTTTACAATTAAGTAATATTTTATTTTTTACTAAGCTTTTGTGAAATCCAATTTTCTTTTATCTTAGTACTTCCTAGAAAAATAAAGAATAAAAATTTTATTTATGACAAATGCTATCTATATATGGAGACGTATGAGTTTCTTAAAAAATGTGTAATTGAATATTAATATACTTTTAAGAATGAGATTGGAAAAATAAAGAGGAGTGTGAAATACAATTAAATAATATTATAAAATTCATAAAAATATAATTTATTTTTGAATTTTAATTATTATTTTTTAATTGGCGGGTTGGGGGTTGTCCGCCAATCCGCAAACCCACCATATAATGGGGAGGTTCATTTTTTCAACCCATGTTCAATGGCGGGCCAACCCGTCTCATTTTTAGCGGGTTGATACCGTGTCGGGGCGGACCAACCCATATTGCCACCTCTAATTAAAATGCTTGTTAAAGTAGTTCATCTATCTTTCATTTACATCTTTTTCTCTTCCCAGAAGTTTTTGATTTTCATGCTTGATGCATCTAACTTAGGTGAGGTCTTTACTTTTCTTATCCTTCATTTTTGCAAGTTTATATATACTTTTTCACCATCCTTACTCCAATATCTTTATACAAATCAACGAAAACTTTGCCTCTAGCTTCTCGCACAGCTTTCTTTGCATTTTTTTCGCCAATATAAGCTTTTGCAAGTTCTCATTATTGGGAGTTTTATGCAAAGATCGAAAGCATTTCCCCTTTTGTTTAATTTCCTCCTGCACCTCTCCATTCCACCACAATGATTCCTTTGTATGAAATCTATATCCTTTGCTTTCTCCCAGCACCCTCCTTCCCATATTTTAGATACACATAGCCATCTCATTTCATATTTCATTTGCTCCTCCATCAAACTCTCATGGTCCTTCATGCAATATTCTTTCCTTGAACTATATTTATTTTTCTTCCTTTAGCTTCCACCATTTTATCCTTGGGTTCTAAGCCGTCTTCTTCATTTTAAGTACTTTGATGAACCAAACCTCTAGGACTACCAGATTATATTGCATAATGACACACTCTCCAAGATAGACTTTGCAGTCGATACAACAAGTTATATCTTCTCTTCTAGCCATAAAGAAATTAATCTGACTACGATTTTGGCCACTATGATATGTGATTAGATGTGACTCCCTTTTTCGAAAAAAAGTGTTTGCTAGCATCAAATTATAGGCTAGTGCAACATTTAAGATATCTTCTCTAGTCTCATTTCTTATCTCATAGCCAAAACTTCCATGGATTCTATCGAAATCTCCACTGCCAACATGACTATTTAGGTCTTCTCCTAAGAAAATATTCTCCTCCTATGGTATTCTCCTCAAAACCTCTTCTAAGTCTTTCCAAAATTGGCTCTTATTGTTTGATTGCAATCCAACTTGGGGCACATACATGAGAAGGATATTCAAAATTAAGTCACCCACTACAAGCTTAACCAAAATAATCTATTGGCTTTTCTTTTGACGTCAATAATTTTATCTCTAAAACTTTTATCGATCATAATTCTAACACTATTTCGACTCTTGTTTATACCTGTATACTACAATTTGAAACTTATATCATCCACTTCCTCGTCCTTTTCTCCAACTCGTTTAGTTTCTTGCAAGCAAATAATATTTACTTTCCTTCTAGCAAAAAAATTTGCTAATTCCCTCAATTTACTTGTCATGATTCTTATGTTCCATCTTCTCAATCGTATCCTTAACTGGGCTATACTTGCTCGCCACGCTCACTCATCTACGTGTTGACACCCTAACCTACTTGTCACCAAATTTGGGTGAAAACATGACGCCTTGCCTTGAGGCAAGGATCCTAACTCATTTATCAATGCATGTAAAATAAAAATTTATTATTAAAAATCATAAAAAAATTAAATTAAATATATGAATTATCCCATGATTCACAGCGGATTGTATCAAAATTTTAATTTTTTTATTTTAGACAAAAAAGAATTATAGACAAATCAACCCATAACATGACACAATAACAATTATTGTCAATTTCTAAATTCTGGAATACAGACACAATATATTTTATGGGTAATATTTTTTTTATGTAATAGAATATAAGAGTTATTTTCTACACACTCATTGGTATGTGTGGGGTCCATTTTTAAGGGAAGAGAGAGAAAAAGTAAAGATTATATTTTATGCAATATAAGAATAATAAATCCCATATTTTAATTACAATTTAACACGATACATATTTTGATATATTATCATGAATTTGTATGTGAAGGGGATAGATTATATTTTATGTAATATAAGAATAATAAATCTCATATTTTAATTACAATTTAACACGATACATATTTTGATATGTTATGTTGCAAGTAATGATAAATTTTGTTTCAAAAGAAATTAAATCGACAGCTGCTTCAAAAAGAAATTAATTAAAAATAAATTAATAAAGAAAGAAACAAATGTAATTTGAAACCAGAAGTGGACACGTGGCCAAGGTTGCTGTCAACGCTGGGACGATGTGGTCCCCACAGAGAGGCCACGCGTTTCGCGGATTTCTGCTTGTCAAGTGCGTGTCACGTGGGCCACAAATTACTCTATTTAGTTGCCTTTTAGAAGGGGCCCTGATAACCTCACCCGCCCCGCCACTCTTCACTCGCATCCTGCTGTCGCAAGTTCCTCTCACATCCGTTTTCCCATTACAGTCCACGTGTCCCAGCCGTAGAATGGGTGGACCCACAGGCAGGTGACATCATCATTACCTCCGTCACTGAATGTGGAAATTAATTAAATAAGGAAAAATTGGAAAGAAGAAAAAGATGAGTCAAGACTTAAAAAGACCAAGACTTAACCACGTGCCTGTGCACGATGGTTCAGCATCTTGTTTCTTAAGCAAGTGATTAGGGGTTTAAATTCTAAGTCTTGTGAATGGAAAGCATTTTTCGTGGCAAACTCTTTATTACTTAATGTGCTGAACTCGGGATGAGTGATTAATCTCATGATTATCGGCAGCTGTGGAGATAGCAGGATGTAATAAAAAAAAGACCAAGACTTTTAGACTGTTAATTTTTTATTTTATTTTATTTTCTCTATTGTTATACGTGTTGTTGTTTTTAATTTCTGGTTCTAAATTGAGAGAGCTCTGAGAGAGAGAGAGAGAGAGAGAGAGAGAGAGGGAGGGAGAGGAATCAGGTTAGCCCCTTTGAATTTCCTATCAGGCTCTGAGCGCCCAAAATCTAGGGTTTTTTGTTCTTCACAAGGTAAGTGAGTGCTTTGATTTTGCTTCGATTTTTCTCTTGATTGATTTGGGGGATTTGGTTTGATTGCATGATTCGTTTCTTTCTGAGGCTTTCTGTGGATTAGGGTTTTTGGGTTCGTTCATCGGGGAAGAATTTTCCCTTTTTTATTGTTTTTTTGAATCTGGGTCGAAGAATTCTGTGGTTGCATGGGAATCACGAAAAGACTACTTTTTTATGGCGGGAAGGAGTTTTTTTTTTTTCTGAGCTAGGGCTGATTGTGAATGTGTAAAAAAGGGGGAGAATTGGGGGGTTTTAAGGTGGTGTTAAGTAACAAAATTGATGAAATTCTATGAAACAGAGCTTCGTAGATAGTGTATATGGTTGTCCAGCCGACAGTAAGATTGCATGTGTTGGTATGTCCTGTGGTTCTGTTTGGTTGTCTGTTTGACTAAATATGACTTAAAAAAAATAAAATTTGTTGCGTAGTTAGTGTTAGAATTTTTGTTCCTCTTGTTTATATCTAATAGTTGAAAGATGTTCTGTTTCAAGAGTTATAACTCTAATGTATGGTCAAGTAAAAACAAAATGAACGCGAGTTTTGTAACTTCTGGTTGCCTAAGAAGATTTATCTATTTCTTTTCATGATGAATCCTAATCAATTTCACTGTTTATTTTTTGTATCGTGCATTATTTTAAAAGAATTAGATTTACCCTTATGAAACATGTCAATGTTGTTTTACTATGATATAGCTTTGTTTTAGCATAAGGAATAACATTTGCATGTCACTATATTTCACATTTTGTAGGGATCTGAAGATATGCAGTCTAAGTCTGAAACTGCAAATCGACCGAGGTCGGATCCGCATTCGTTTCAGCCTAGCAATGTTTATTCTGAACCTTGGTGGCGTGGTATTGGGTACAATCCCATGGCCCAAGCAATGTCTGGGGCAAATGCATCCCATTCATCCTCTATTGAATGCCCGAATGGTGATTCAGAATCCAATGAAGAAGGCCAGTCTTTGTCCAATAGTGGGTTGAATGAGGAAGATGATGATACAACTAAGGATTCACAGCCTGCTGCTCCTAATCAATCAGGTGCTTTAGTGTATCATGTAACTATTTACAAACAATGAAATAGGGGAAGATCAACATTGGAACATCAAATTATATTTGGCGTAATTTTTTCATTGATTCAAGTATTATAAACTCATGGAGATACTGAAATACAATTCTCTTTTTTCTTCGTAGGAAATGATGGGCTAGAACACCCAGGGATGCAGCGTACCTCATCATCTGCACCTTCCATCCGTGAAGAGTGCCTTACTCAGACGCCGCAGCTGGAACTTGTTGGTCATTCAATTGTTAGTCTTTGCCTTTATTATTATCACTTTGTTAACATAAAGACATGGTGCAAATATCAATGAACTTATTCAATATCATATATCTATACCGATTCTTGTATATCATTTTGATGGAAATTCTGTTATTATAGAACTAATAGTTGCATGCATTTGAATTGGATGGGTATTCTTCAAATTCTTTTGATGCAGGCATGTGCTACAAATCCTTATCAGGATCCATACTATGGGGGCATGATGGCAGCTTATGGTCACCAGCAGTTGGTATGTGACATTAGTCTGTTTTAATGCCTGATTAGTGGTTGTCATGACAGAATTGCTGATTTACAATTTTCCATAAATTAGTATGATAATAAATGTGGGTTGTGCATAATCCTGAACGGATATGCTTTTATTATAATGGTAAATTTGTTTAATTCCTTTTGTGCTATTTTCTTGTTGAAACCAATGGCGATATTTGGATAACAGTGAGATAAATAACCATATGATATTTTTACTCTTAGGGATATCCTCCTTTTATAGGAATGCCTCAGGCCAGAATGCCTTTGCCCCTTGAGATGACGCAAGAGCCTGTTTATGTAAATGCCAAACAATACCAAGGAATTCTGAGGCGAAGACAGGCTCGTGCTAAAGCAGAGCTTGAAAGGAAGCTAATAAAAGCTAGAAAGGTACTAATGCACAAGGGTTCATGCTTCTTTATGTATGTTTCTTATTTTTTTACTACTGTAGTTGAGTGCTGCTTTATTATTTGGACCAGTGATATCTAACTGCGTTTCAGGTGAGATATTTTTTGTGCTATGTTGCATTTTACTGTATTAAACCGTATTACTCTCTGCCAAGCTAAAAAAAAATTTTAGGACATGAAGGAATTTTAACTTATGGGTGAAGGTTGTCTTTCATGGATAGAATATTAGTAGAAAAGAGGAGCCTACCTTTAAAACATGTTAAAATCACTAAAACAGCGTTCCATATGCTTCCTTAACATTTAATCTTCAAAGATTTTATGGATCTTAAAAACTAATAAAGTCATCACAAGAGCGAAGGCTAACCTCAAGTCCTTAAATCTTGATAAAGCCTTGTAATATCTGGGCCTTAAAACATGTTAAAAACTTAAGATCACTAAAAGACCCTAGCATAGTGCTCCTTAACCTCAAATCTTAGAATCTTGTTTGGATCTTGAAAGATGATAAAGTTCCCACAAGAGCTAGGGCTAACCTGACTAGCTTCTTCCTCATATCCCATTTCATCCCTCCATGTGAATCCATTTTTGGGCAATATTCTGCTTGCTTCAAACAATGATATCATCAAATTCTTCAGTTTTACTGCTGTCTAGCTAGTGAAGAAGCCAGGGATTTACTATACACTTTGTGTGACCTGGCTGCTGCTTAATTTTTGTTCTCATTTATGTACTGCATGAATGTGCTTCTGTGTTAGAAAGGGCATAACATGCCCACAAATATTGGACATCTTAAATGAAGAAATAGGTCAAGAAGGCTAAGGATGGATTGTGGCATGGTTGGGTATTGGCCAAATACATTGCATTCAAAGCAGGGGAAAGACTGCCTAGAGTATTCCCTTCCCCTGCCACCCACTCCCAAAGGAAAACAGCAGAGTATTTGCGGGGAGTATCAGCAGAAGTTGGGGTTGGAATTGATAGATTTAGGCAAGACAGGCAGTTAAAGGGCCGACCCAGTTCAAATACCCACTTCGTGAGTGTCTGGGGAAGGGAATACTCTAGGCAGTCTTTCCCCTGCTTTTTGCAGAGAGACTAATTCGAACCTGCGACCTGACACACCACGACAAACAAGCTTACCGCTGAGGCAAGACAGGAAGTTAAGAATTTTTTTTAATTTCCTTTGGGAGATTTAGCATTGTTTATTCTGGAAGTTGTGTATATTTTTTACATGATATTATCTGATTATTTGCTTAGTCTTTAGTCTAGAAACTTATGTGAAATATTTTAGTGTGCATGTGACTGGAGAAGTCTTTGTATTGAAAATTGTTCCTTATTTTATACAAAGAGAAAACAAGAAATTTGCTGCTAATACATAAGACTCAACAATAAAGCCTTTGCCACCTTTACACTGTTGTCTATTGCATCCATCACTAACTAATGATTGGAAAAATTGGTTCTCCTTTATTCCATTGGAACTATGAAAAGACTTACATGAACCACTATTACCCAATACTAAAATTCATATAAAACATAAATATGGTTCAACTTCTAATTTATTGTTCATAAGGATATGCTGGTGGAGGTTCAAGGAAGTCAGAGTTGTATCCTAGTCTGCAAGAATTTGGAAATATGAGCTAGTAGCCTCTAAAATGATTTTGCTGCATTGATTTCTATGGATTCTATTGTAACTTCGCCTGTGTTTGCTCTCACCTTTATACAAATAGTAGTTTGATTGAAAGCAAATAAGGAGATATGTAACTTATTTTTGAAAAGGTTTTACTTGAAATAATGTTTTGAATGAGACATTGAATTTGGTTCTACTAGTAATATTATCTTGTTTAATGTTTTTGGGTACTCCTCTGGGCTATGCTAATATCTTTTCTGCACAGCCGTATCTTCATGAATCTCGGCATCAGCATGCTATGAGAAGGGCAAGGGGTACTGGAGGACGTTTTGCAAAGAAAAGTGACACCGAGGCCTCAAACAACTCAGGCAAGGAAAAGGATCATGGTTCTGGTCCAGTCCTGTCATCACAATCAATTAGTTCATCTGGTTCTGAACCATTACCTTCTGACACTGCTGAAACTTGGAATTCTCCCAACATGCAACAAGATGCAAGGGGATCAAAAGTACATGACAGATTTGAAGCACCCAATTATGAAAATGATAGTGGATCCTACCATGGACATAATGGTTTGCAGTCTTCAATGTATACCTCAGGTGAAAGAGTGGAGGAAGGGGATTGTTCAGGTCAGCAAAGGGGTAGCATCTCTTCCAAGCACGCTTCACATAGGCGTGTTACTATTCAGTAGACCCCTGCATGCATGGGGGGATAGATGCCAAGGTTGGTGGTATGTGTATACTCGAGATATATATTTGATGAATACCTTGGTTATCTGTAATCACTCTTGGCAATATGCATGTCAAGCGGCAAATCATTCTTGGCTTTGTTCTTGTGTTTATGGTGTGAATTATATGGAGGAAAGAATGAGTGATTGGCTATGTGGTTTCTGTTTATGACTCATTCAATCCACTTCATTCTTTTCTCATTTTTGCATTTTGTACAGTGTTGTAGTGGTTAGTCAAACTCATGCAGACATGGATTTTCAAGATCAGAGCAAACAAACACTTGATGTGCCTAGTCTAGTTTGACGGGTTTATCTTGTGTAACAACCGGTTGTTAAATGCTATTTACATGAGACATCATAGGAAAATGTTATTTAGTCACATTATTTGTCAATTTTTAGCATTTCTTTGGTTCTAAGAAAATTATATTTCCTTCGTCTCTGTGGCTAAAATGACACAAAAGAAAAAAAAAAATTCTAGTACATTCCTGGACAATTCTTGATTTTTTTTAGTAAAGCAGAAATTTATTTTATTTTTTTATAGGAAAAAATAATTTTGGGGAATATGGTGAATTTTTTTTTCTGGTTAAGTTATTAAAAGATATTTGGTAAGTCAATTTTTTTTCGGGAATATTAAGTTATTTTTACTGATGTTGTGTTTAATTTTCACCGCATGAAAAAAAAAATCTATTCTTTTAATGATAATCTTCTCTCATCATTTTACATAGAAAAATAAATGATGGAAAAAAAAAATTTAACTATATTTTTATTTTACCCCTATTAAATATAAACAAATAATTTTTTCTATCTCATGTCTTTAGGAAAAAAAAAATTTCACACCTAGCAAACGCCCCTTTAAAAGGGGAATATTCTTGGTCACGAAACCCTCATCCGAATATTCCTGGTACTTTCGGATGAAAGGGGAATATGATCTTTTATAACTTAGGGCATGTTGCGGTCCGCATATGGCCATATAGTTTGCTCTGTTAGACCATAATTATTTTATAGATTTTTTTTGTCCAAATTTTAGAAGGGCACTTGTTAGAGTTTATGAATTTGGTACATTTATGATTGTGCCTATCACACATTTGTTTTAGGGTAAAGTGTGCATTATTTTAAGAGAGATAAAGAGATAGCTAAAAGAGAAGAGAGAGTTGATAAAAAAAATAAAGATGTGTGTCTCACCTCTTTATGAGAGTGAAAAGATATAAATTGTGTCATTTAAAAAAATAAACATTTTTTGCTTGTGTTGTTTTATTGTTACCACACAAAAAAGTGTTTTTTTATGACATGAGAAATTCATTGATAATTTTTTCCATTTTTTTGGTAAATTAAAAATTCCATGTTCCATACGTAAAGGTTTATGAAGTTATTTTTACGGGTTTTCATTTTGTCCTTTAACATAACACAATAAAGTTTCCTACACACACAACATTTTGTGGGGCCCTCACTTCTTAAAAAAAAAAAAAATTAAGGTAAGCAAAATGAATTTCTATAACATTACACAATCATTTTTCCTACAACATAACTCTTATAAAACCCTATTTTTATAAATTGTGGCTAAAGCACAATTTAAAGATTTTTGGGCAAAAGAATTATCCGGTCAAAGTTGATTGGATAAGTTTTTTCAATGTCGGGACTAGTCCCGTCAATGATACTTACGGGGCTCGTGCCACATCAACGCCACGTAAGCAGTCCAAACTTCGGAAGGCCATAACTTGTGACTCGGGTATCCAAATCAGATGATTTTTTTTTTTGATTTCACATAACTTTCTGAGATCTATGCAATACCTTTTGACATATTTTATAAGGAAATGTTGTTTTAACAATTTTACCACACAAAAAAGCGTTTTTTTATCCAGAAGATCTTCAAACTATGTTTTGGAAGATAAAATATATCAAATGTTCATTGCGTAAAGGTTTATGAAAAGTTATGTGAAATAAAAAAAATCATCTGATTTATACCCGAGTTCACAAGTTTTGCCTTCCGAAGCATAACAATTGGTACGTGGCGCTGACGTGGCACGAGTCCCGTCAGAATCAGTGACGGGACTAGTCCCATCAGCATAGGTGACATGTTTGACTGCATTACTTTATAAAAACTTATCCAATCAACTTTAATCAGATAATTCTTTTATCCAAAAATTTTAAAATGGTGTTTTTCCCTATAAATTGTAATACGTGAATTTATTTAAGAATTAGATATGAAAAAATCACGAAGTAATTAATGTGTTTTTCATCAAGCAATGATGATGTTAATTGACTCAATTTATCATAGGGTAATATTTCTTACCTATAAGACTCTTTACGAAATTTTCATAACTCTTATTAACATCATTCATTATTTCTCTTTCTCTCTTTTCCTTTTTCATACCCACGTCAAGCGTCCACATGTTATGTGATACATTGTGTATAACTAATATTTCCCTAAATAATCTGAAATAGCCTATAAACAGATGGAGGGTTTCTAGCCAAAAGAAAAGGGTTTAAAGTTTCTAAAATTACTTTAGATAAATTTATCTAATGTTCACCAAAACACACAAAAAAATGTATGGAATCGACTAATGTGAAGAGCAGTGGCGGACCCGGCTCAAATATTTAGGTGGTGCCAAAAAAATTGACATATCAAATTATTAAAATAATTATTGTAATCACAAATTTATCAGGAAAAAAAATTACTATAAATTCTAACATAATTATCTAAATTATTTTCTAAATAATGTCACATAATATTAAAAATTCAAATGAACAATTGTCGTTGATTATCAAATCAAATACATAAAAATGCACTAACCTTTTCGATAAATATTTCAAATATAAGAATTTCACTTTTCTCCCAAAACATAATAAGTAATGAACCAAACATTGTCCTAAGGATATGAAAACACACAAATATAATAATTATATGTATAATAAGTATTGTCCTTCGCCTCCCTTTTCATTATCTCTATTCCTTAAATTTTCAATATCTAACTTTATAGAACATCGCCCTTGTTTGCAACAATCATAAGCACGATGAAAAGTTCTCACATTTGGGAATTAGGTTTTTGACTATTCTTTGTGTGTGCAATAACCCAAAACTTTGGTTTCATGATTGTTACTTTCAATGGTTAAGTGTTTGTCCTTTTAAATAAAGGACACAAATTGTATCCTTTTAGTTTTTAAAATATGAAAAATTATTTTTTTCTCTCTCCACGTCAATTAAGTGATTGAAGAAATAGAAAAATAACAATTTTTCATATTATAATTATATTTTACTGGTAAGATATAATGTTAAAAATTAAAATAAAAGGATACAACCTTATATCCTTTTAAAGGACAAACATTTTTTCCTACTTTTAAATGAGTTTATTTGATTTAGTTGGGCCCTAATTTTGAAATAAGTCAACTAATCATTTTTGTGATTAAGTTTGGAAGTCTTTCTTTTAAATAATAGGAATAAAAATAAATAACATACCTGATTACAATAAAATATAAAAAAACAAATATACCGGATAAAAAATAAAAAAGGTAAAAAAAAAAAAACCATACTACACATGTTCTTTATTTTTTGTTTGTATTTAGATGGTTTGTTGTTATTTTGTATTGAATATTTAATTTTTTATTTGGATGGTGCCAAATTATAATTTTTACATTAGTTAATTATAATTAATTATATAATATATATAATAAGTTAAAAAAACAAACAAACAAGCACCTGCTGGTTTGTGTGTGGTGCCAAGGCAAGCCTCACACCTGTATTTTTAAACCGAAAATCAAAGTAATAGTAAGTAGCCTATTTTAAACGGATGGGAGTTTCTGTCTAAAGAATAATAACAACTCGTCTGTTTTGCCCAGAGGCAATAAAAATGAAGCATTAATTTTCATGTATGCATTAAGTGTCCGCAAAATGGATATTTAAGACTTTCCTCACTATATTTGCGTATTGAGACTGCATGTTGATTGCGCGTAGTAAATTCTACTTTCTGATTGTCACCCCTTCGTGTTCTTTTTGTTTAAAAGAAAAAGAAAAAGACATGAATAAAAATTATTAAAGAAATATTTTCTAATAGAATTACAAATACAACTACGCAAGTACATGACTTCATATTACTTGGTTAACTAGTTTTTAACAAGCGGCCATTCAATATAATGTTGTTTTTAGGATTCCCGGAAAACTGAATATTACTAATTTTTTTATTTTTTGAATATTATCGTAAACTAAATGTTTCCATCATATTAATCGTAATTCTAGGATAAATAAAAATTTCTCGTCTACCAAACGCCCAGGAACAAATTCCAATCACATGAGACTCTAACCAATTGATCGGAAATTTGATTTGAAATTCAATCAGTCCAATTCGAGATGTTTCTTATTAACCAAAACTCTTATCGAGAAGGTTATGTATATATGTAAAAACCAGCTTAAAGTATAACATGCTGTCAACCGCGCTGAGAAGCATACTAGGAAGGAAACACAATCCTTTAAAAAAAACATCAATTTGAAAACGAACCACTTTTACTGTTATTATTTCATACACGGTACTTTTACACTCAAATAAAAGGAAAATTGTGATTTAGTCACTAGATATATATGATTTAGGTATATAACTGCCATTTAATCATATTGTTTATCTTCACCTGCATCCTCTAAGTTATCAATGACTTCTTCAGTACTAAACTGTTCCGTGTAAGTCTTTGCATCATCATCACCATCAGGTGGAGCTGTATGCTCCGGTGTTTTGCTCGGTTGTGAGTCAGCATCAGCGGACCCTGTGGCATTAACCACATTTGTTTGCTTCTCCATCATCCCAGACAAGGCTAAACTTGGAGACCATTCAAGAACATCATCAATGATGTTAGATACCTTCTTCTGGTACCTGCAGAAAGTCAAATAACAACTTCAGATTCGAGTACATCCAAAGATGAAACAATGAATTAGACAGCAACAGAACATAGCCCTCCCATCATGTTTCTCATAGATCCAACCAAAAAGGAATTTAAGCTGTGAGTGAGAGCATGATTGCGAAAAAGTGCAAGGCTCCATTATGTTTAGGACTCACCTTGCTCTGGCAGCTTCATCAGGTGCATGATGCCTCAGCAATAAAATGAACAGCACAGCTACCACAGCATAGAAAAGCCTCGTTGTCCACTTAGGTCTTTCCTCTTCATCTTTCTTAGGCCAAAATCTGAACAACTCCCGCAGTGTTGCTTCCTCGGCAAGGATGTTAGGGAAAAACCAGATCCGCTTTCCAAGAATAATATATAAAGCGCCAAATATTGTACCTCTTACTGCAATATTAAAAAATATTCATGAGGCCCAAAGAACCACTGAAGCAGAATGGGTGCACTCATCCAGTATAATTTCACACAATTAACCACTTCTAATTGAAATATTATAAGTGCCAGGTGCACATAAATAAAGTAAAAAAAATATCCGATTCCTTGAGCATTTAATGATTATGAATTGTACATTCTAGAAGTCTACAAAAGCTGAAAACAATTAAGAAGGTATAGGAATATAAAACAGTCATAAATTGGGACAACTCCCTGCCAGTAAATACCAAAGTAACTAATAGATGTAAACCAGAACAAGGTGTATGCAAGAAAAAAATTGAAAGAGCCTTTTTCCGTTTTGATAGATTATAATAGGATTGTAGGAGATATGAAAAGCCATTGGTCCATGTGGGAATGTAAACAAAGAAACTAATATCAGGTATTAAGGTCCCCAAAAGTATACATAATAAAGATACATGTTAATACATACGTATTTCATAGGTCTAAACTCTAAAGCACCAGTTTTCAAGCCATACGATTCATGAAGGAGCATGTTCTTTTGTAAAAGGGTGAGAACTATTCAATGATTATAAATTCACTGCAGCAGAGGTATCTTATGTCTCCATTATTGTTGAAACATAACCCCTTCTTTTACGTTTATTATTGAAAAACAGAAAATTCACTTTTCCTTTTCTTCCTTCATATATATTTATTTTAGGGCGAAAAACATCAAACCTCCCCACATTTGCCTTTATTGTCACAAAAATCCCACTTTTTTTGAAAAAGTATGCAAACCTCCCTTGAAACTACAGAAACCAATCATGAAAACCTACACAAACAAACCCTGGATTTTCCTGACTTTTCAAAAACTGTTCCCGTTCATGGGAGGTTTGAGACAAATCAGAATAATCTAGGGGAATATATAAGATTGAAGAGTCTTTTATTATTATATTCTTCATCATGGATGAACGATTAACCATTCAAGTGCTAAACCTAAACCTTCAATTTTCTCTTCCTCATCCAAGGGCTAAATCTCTGAATTGTTGTCATGGTAGATTGACTTCCAATCACCTAACGTGAAAGCTTTTTTTTTCTCTGTTATATTACATAGGTATCAGCAAATGAGTCAAGATTGTAATTGTACACATGGTAAAAAGCTACAACATATAATGGAATTGACATGAGACATAAGCTTGGTAAAAACAGCCAAACAGGGTAATCAGAATTCAGAAGTGAAGAAACTAGGAAAAAACAATCAAATATTAAAAAAAAGCAAAACTTACTCAAAAGTAGAGAGAGAATAAGAAACAGGATCCCAGCGCATGAGTAAAGTATTAATATCTTGCAGCGATGAGGGTACACAGGAAATAAGCAAATAGCCAACGTTAAGACAGGCCAGAAAAATGAGAGGAGCGTCTGCCAAAGTGGATGGCGTTTTACAAATGTCCATGCAAAAAAAGCATCATTTTCAGAAAATGCTTGTTCCTGCCAAAGACAATCAAATTTTGTTAGATTGAAACACACAAAAAATCCAATCCCATAACCTACAATGGAGAATAAAAAACAGACACCGAGGATATCAACAGAGAATATACATTTAAAATATATCTTTCCTAAAGTTTTAAAAAATGTTTTCTTTAAAAGAATAAAAATATCCTTGATAGCAAAATTACACAAGGTAAATATGATTTTCTCAGTATGCCATGCACATATAGCTAGCACAAAAAATAGACCCGTTTATAAATGGATCAGCTATTGATTAATTGAAATTCAAAAAACAGATATTCATTAATGCAAACATACATATACAAGATAAAACCAAAAAGAATAAGATGACCCCAAAAAAAGTGGCCAATAAATTTAGGGGTGTGCAAAATAACCAAAAAATTGGACCGAACCATAAACCGAACCGAACCGCCCTTAAAATAACCGATTTTTAAAAACTGGTTCATGAACCGAACCGGTTTTTAAAGAACCAGTTCATGAACCGAACCAGTTTTTAGAACCACTTTAAGAACCAAACCATTTTGAACCGAACCAAACCGTTTCCGAACCGAACTGAACCGTTTTCAAACCGAACCAAATTGATTTTTATAACTTTATTTTTTAAATTTTTTTAAAAAAATTCTTTTCAAAATAGGGTCGACCCGAACCACTTCTGAACCGTTTCCAACCGAACCGAATCACTTCCGAACAAAACCAGTTTTGAACCGAACCACTTCCGAACCGAACCAGTTTTGAACCGAACCGAACTACTTTCGAACCGAACCATTTAAACCAATTCGGTTTTTCAAAAAATTCAGTTCGGTTCGACCCATGCACATCCCTAAATAAATTGTTTGGTTGAATCATCAGGTCATCCACTTTCAACATAGCCCAAATAACCATGTCAGGCAGAGGCAAGAATACACTATCCACTAAGAGCTATGTTGCACCGACACCGACATGGGACATGAGACACGACACTCCAACACATTAATTCTAAAAAATGTTAGATTTCAATACGTTAGACCACGTTTTGATATTAAATAATATCTTTAATTTATGTAGTGTATATTATATTTAATATTCAATAATTTAACAAAAAAATGAAGCTAAACTTAAAATTAGGGTTGGCAAAATGGGCCAACCCGGCCCGTCCCGACCCAACCCGCATTCAACCCGAAAAAAACGAGTCGGGTTAGGGTTGGCTCGAAAAAAAAAAAGAGCCAGAAAACCCAACCCCACTCGACCCGAGTCGGGATAGGGTTGGCTAAAAATATGGCTCGTGGGTTGGCTTGAAAAAATAGCTCGCGAGTTGACTCGAAAATTGGCTCAAAAATTGCTCGCGGGTTGGCTCGTTTTCAGCCTATTTAAATGACACTGTAGTATTAATGCACCAGCTATGTGGCTTCCATCAGCTTAAACAAAGGGTTACAAAATGAGAAATAAAGCAGAATATTTTAATTTCGAATTTTCTATACAACAAATTTGCATCAACATCAAGAAACAATCAGAACCACTTGCTACCAAGTGGGTAAGATCAATGTTGTTAGTATCGCACGATACGCGATATGTATCGCACGGTTCGATCCGATACGAGGAAAAAACGATTCGAGCCGCATCATTGAATCATTTTTGCACAGAATCGTCCTGCTGAATCGTGGAATCGAACGATTCAGTTGTGAATCGGTGAATCGTAAATATTGTGCGATTCAAATTTTTAAAAAAATAAAAATCAAAAGTCAGGATTTGAATTTAAAAATAAATAAATATCAAATGTCAGAATTTGAAAGATCACGAAATTTGGATTCTCAAAGGTCGGTTGCTTCAGAAAACATAAATATTAGGGATTCAAAATCCCATTAAACAAACAAATTAAAGAAAACAAGAAACAGAGAAGAGAATCAAAGAACAAAAAGAAAACAAAAAAAAAAAAAAACGAAAAACTGCTTGCAAACTGTGAAGAAGCGAAGCGAAGAACGACATTCAGACTTCAGAGTCAGAGAGAACGAGACGAGCTGTGAAGAAGGCTTGCAAACTGCTTTTGGGTAATATTTTATAATTGGTGTTTGGTAATTTAACTTTAAAAACTTAAATATATTAAAATATTATGTAAGGCATGTGTGGTGTCCGTTGAAACTTGAAAGTTGATGGGTATGTGGCTACAAGATGATGGGCTGATTAAAAGTACGTGATGCATCTATGGGTTACGTGGTTTCACCATGAAAAAACACTTGGTCTTGCAATCATTTTAATATATTTAATGAGTTCGCAAGTGAGAAATTGCTTTTGGGTAATATTTTTTTGCCTTTGAGCAACAAAGGTTGAATGCTCTTGTGTTTGTTAAATACAACCTTCAACTTGAAATTAGGCAAAAACAAAAGGAGGAAAAAGGAGACACATATGATCCTATCTGCTTATCAGATTTAGATTCTGACGAGGAATGGATTACTGAGCAAGAGGAGCCTTGCCTAATGGATGGGGAATCTTGGATGGATGTTCATGAGTGCTTCAACGTTGATGAAGGAGACCAAAGCAAAAAGAGAAAGAGAGGTATATTTGCATATATAATATTTCTTTTAATCAAACAACTTATCTAATATATTTATTTACATTATGTATATTTTTTGTTTTTTAGGTCCTCGAAATCTTCAAGATGATAGGAATGGTAAAGGCAAAGGCATCTTAATACAAGAGGATGTCAACAGGAATGATAACAGAAAAGGATCGCAAATTATTGAACAAGATATGGGAGATGAGTTAGATGACTCTACTAATGGAGAGGATGAAGGACTAGATATGCCAATACTAGATCCTAATAGTGATAGTAGTGATAATATTAGTCTTGAGATTTAATGAATATGAGAAATAACTGGTTTTAAATTTGGTTACTTATGGATTTTGGTATTTAGATTTTTTTTTTAATTTGGATTTATATGATATTATATATTTTTAAGTTATTTTTAAGTTGTTTCTGAATCTTACGATTCGATACGATTCACGATACAAAAAAGCAGCCGAACGATTCACGATACATATTGCGATTCAACAACCTTGGGTAAGATATTTTAACCAAACAGAGCCAGCACAGCCTAACAATATAAAAATGACAGGGATGTGAGAAGATTAGGGACTTAGCTTTAGAGAAGGAAGAAAAATGATGACATCATGTGTGAGTTTTGTCCATTTTTGTATATTATATTTTGTATTTTTTTTATTAAAAAAAAAAAACTCAACCAGTGAGCTGGCTCTTTTGACCCGCGGGTTGGCTTGTTTTTCATGAGCTGACTCGGGTCGGGTTGGCAGCTCGTTTTTGCCAACCCAACCTGGCTCATTTTTGGCGGGTTACGAGCCAACCCGATGGGTTGGCTCGTTTTTGCCAACCCTACTTACAATACCCATCAATTTTGCAAAGAAACATAAGATATCACAAATATTTATATTAAACTCAATAAAATGGTAATCGTAATCCAACGAATCTAATAGTTGGAACTAAAAACGTAACGCAACATTTGAACTATTTTTGAGTCTCTGCAACGTGTGTTGGAGTGTCGGACACGACACGTTAGGTTTTTTTGAAGTGTCGGTGCATCATAGACTAAGAGTGACCATAAAATTCCAAAATAGAAACTTTTTTATGGATAACAAAAAACAAAACAGAGAAAATAGAGATGGAAACTTGTAGTATATATTTAGTGTACTGAAAAGATTAATACAATGACTAAGAGGTCAGTTGTCTCCCTCAGCACAAATGCTACCCAAAATACTCAACCCAATCACTACCTATTGACTAACATGAACCCCCACCCCCCTCTTTTTTCTCCCCTTCTTATAACATGACCCCCGGTGCACAAGGCTCCCCGATGTGCGAGGGTAGGGAAGAGGGCTGATTGTACACAGCCTTACCCTTGTATTTTTGCTGCTTCCCACACTCGAACCCGTGATCTTCCAGTCACAAGGAGCAACATTAACATTGCTCCAAGGTTCGCCCTCTCCCCTTTTTAACATGACATCATAACAGAATTACTCCCCTGACAGAATTGTTCTCTCACTCTCCAATCGGCCAATCCCATGTGTCCAAGTCAGCTATTGGGTGCTGGATTGTCTACATCCAGCTTACCCTTCCTAATGTATACTCGGGTCACAACAGGCCTACACTTTACCCTTGTTGTTGGCTATAATTTTGTACAATATAGTATTGGCTAATTGTAGTGTTCTCTTAAAATCCTTCAATCACACTATTTTGGACATTCCCTGTAATTAAATCCTAGTTCCAACCCTTATCCTGGATAGCAGCAGTCTGAGAGCTTCAGAAACAAAGATTGCAAACTGAAGAAGAAGAAGAAGAAGAAGAAACAAAAAAAGAAAAGGATTTTGGTAACAGCTAATGAAGATCAAAGAAGAATATAATATCTAACAGGTTAGTATTGAAGATTACGAAATATTGACCCATCCACATGCAAGCACATCTAAGTTAAAATTTCTAAGATAATCACGGCAACTCAATAATTGCTGTAAGTAGACTCAAACCAAAAATAAAAAGTACTCACAGGGAAAATTTCTAAATGCGCAGGCCAGGTAGACAACTTTTTCTTCCCAGGACGAAGAGTTTTTACCACACGGTCACAGCGAACTAAAAGATTTTTTCCAAGTAGAATGTTGGCAATATCCTCTGTTTCTAAATTCTTATCTGATTCTAGAGTATCTTTGAGCTCCGGATGATTCTTCAAGAAGTTCACGAAATCCTTCCCTCTAAAATATTCAACACGTGTCTCCTGTAGAACAGCCCATCTAGAAACCAAATCCTTATTGTCTCTCACCTTCTCAGCAAAAACCTGAAACACATCTTTCTTGGCAGCTTGTTTCTGAAAGCAAAACAAAATCCCAACACAGTCACAAAATAACATAAACAACTATTGCTTGTCAAATAAAAACGGGGCATAAAAAAAAAAACCAAAATAGAGCGCAATTAAACATAACCCAACAAAATGATCTTGTGGGAAAGGAAAAAAAGCTTTCAAAAAACCAGGTTTTGACATGAAGCCTAGATCAATATATAAATCTAAACACACACACACATTCACCAGATCAAATGTCAATAAGAATTACAGTACAGTTTCATGTTTCCCTCTTTTTTTTCTATTAAAAACACTAGAGAAAAAGAAAACAAAAATTATAATTATAGCAAAAATCCTGTCTTGAACGACAAAATGGTATGCAAAAATTAATCTACAAATATGATTAACACCCACCAAAAAAAAAATTCTTATAATTTATTCCAAATATGCATATAGTTCTGTGGTACCAAAGTTCCAATCAGCACATTTCTGAAATCTAAACTCCCAAAAAAAAGCACAGAAAAAATAAAGAAACTGTAAAATTGATCTAAAACTTTTCCTTAGAAACGAACAATTATGAACAATACAAAACGCATTCAGTCCAGGTGAGTAAATAATGACTGCAATGCAATTCAAGCACATTTCTGAATGAAGAATTATGATGGGAAATTGCGAATTGGAGGAGGAATTGGAAACCCTAGAGAGAGAGAGTGAGAGGAGAGAGAGATAGAAACCCTAGGAGGGACGTCGGAGTTGGGATCTGGTGCGGAGGAGCGTCGCACCCTCTTCTTCTCTGCTGCGCCTCCTGATGACTTCTTCATATTTTTGGTGTGTGTTACCCTACGCACTCACTCTCTCTCTCTTTCAACATTCTAATAACGCTTAATATTCATGTGTAAAAACCAAGTTCCAATTCACCATTAAGATATTATCGATCACATTATCATTGGATCAAATAGAAAATGTTAAAAAAAAATTGAAAAGAGAGAAAATATTAATCTAATATGATTAGATAGATAATAAGTTAGTAGTGAAAAATTTTAGTAGTGAAAATATCCTTCTTCTTACAATTATTATCACGGTAAAGTATGTATGGTTTTAAACGATATAAAGTTATGTTATTTTAAGTGAAAGAAAGAAATAAATCATGGGGGAGAGAATAGATAAAAAAGAAATATGTGGATCCCATAGATTTGTAAGAGTGAAATAACATGTAATTTAAAAGAATCAATTTTTTTCTTTATTATTATGTCATTCAAAAATAAAAGACATACAAAATTGTTATCCCGCAATAATTAATAAAACAAGTGCTTTTAATGACATGATTAAAAAACAAAATTATTGTTACCAGGTTTAAAGATTAGTGATGAATGATGATCCACCAAAACATGGATCAATTAGTAAGGATTGTTTCGACTTAATAAGTGGTTCAAATTTGAATTAACTTGGTATATAACTTAATTAAAATATATAATTATTAAAAATTTGATGTGATGGGGAGAGATTTTATCGATGAATACTTGTGCAACTCCATTAAATGAATATTTTATACATACAAAGAATGAATGAAGCTAAAAGTAAAGAATAACAAAGAACAAATTTTGGTAACCATGCTAACCAACTAAGCTAAGAAAATAACTAACTAACCATCGTTATTAGTATTATCATGTGGTGAATGGGCAACAATATCAACTGCATCTGCATCTTCTGGTGTAATGGATGTTAGCGCACCAGTGCCACTTTTGAGTTGAATCTGTAATAGTTTAATACCCCTTGTCATCATCATGGTTAGCAGCAAACAAAAAATGATTCTAGAAGAATGCCATTGTGAGAAATAAACAATTATCGATTTGAAACGTCGTCAATACATCCAAATTGATTTAAATCGCGGTGGCAGAATCAAAAAATTGATAATTAAATAAATAATTCATAGGTATAACAGTCAATGTCTCATAGGGATGTGACCGGTTGGAGAGAGACCTTTTCTGTTGAGGCGTGACCGAGGAGGGAGACACTTTGCATTGAGGCGTGATCGTGAGAGACACTCCACTGTGAGACATGTTTCACCAGGTGCGTGACATAAAAGTCAACAATTTGACCGTAAAACTTTTGAAGTCCATAACTTTTGACTCGGGTGTCCGAATTAGTTATTTTTTTATTCCACATAACTTTTTGAGATCTACGTAATGACACCTCATTTGACATATTTTGTCTTTCGCAAAAAAATTTGAATTTACAACAATGATATCATAAAAATGTTTAAACCCAAATTAATAAACAGAAAATCACTATTATGATTAGAAACATTCATACCTTTATATATGATCCTTATAATTGTGGTAAGTTATGATAAGTTAGGTTGGTTGCAGATATGTTGTCATTCCCATTAATCGCGTGCAATGAATATGATTTATTTTATCAAAATTAATTATGTATGTTATTGAGGTATATAGTAAAAATTTGAATGAAGAATTTTATTAAATTTATAATTTTATCTAGTTAACGTGTGATAGAATATCACATAATTTATATTAAAAAATTAAATGAGTAATTTTATTTTTATTTTAATTTTTAAGTTTTTGTTGATGGTTATACAAGTATAGTATGCCTTAGTTGCTTTAATTCCAGATATTTTTTCAAAAAGAAAAAGAAAAAAGAATATCCTCTAACTCTATTCCATTTCTGCCCGTATTCCCGTTTTCACCGGCACGCGTTACCAAACGCTGACGTTAAAATATCAAAGAATGTCGCTGTCACACTGAATAACATTATTATTTACCAAAATAAAAACAATAATATAAAGGCATAACATTATCTTCAATTGCATGGCTTGTGTTGTGTTTTAGACATTTGGGTGAGTGAACACTGAACATTTGTGTTTTAGCCTAAACTTGCTTTTCTCAATGCAGCTTCTTTGCTTCTATAAGCATCCACCACCATTCTTTGCATCATTTTCTAGACAATTACTAGTACATAATAGTGAACAAGGCATAATATTCAAGAAGAGGAGGCTTATCACAAACCCTTATTATTCTTCATCTTCTTATTGCATAGTTCATGCAGTGAAGGAAGATTCACAGCAATATGAGATAGACCCAGATGAGGCCAGAGAAGCCCTTAAAAAGCTTGACCAACAATTCCAATCTCTCTCCAATAAACGAGTCTCATCCTCTCCAAAACTCACGGGTACCCTTTCTTTCTCTTGCTTACATCACTAAAATTGTTAATTCTTGTTGTGTTTTTCAATTTTGAGAGATTAATACAAGGGAAATATTTTTTTTTATGTTGTAAAAAAATAGTCTCGTAGAAATAAAATTATAAGTGTGCCCTACAAGTAAGAAGAAGGAGAAAAAAAAAGTGGTGGGACCTATCCCTTTTTTGTGTATAAGAAAATTATTTCTATCATGTTAGTGACTCATAGCATAAGTGAGTCCCACTTTGAATTTTTTTTCTGTCCACTATTTGATAGGCCCCACTTATGCTCTGAGTCACTAACATAAGAAAAAATTTGTCCTTTAAAAGAAGAAAATGTTTTCCCTTATAAAAATGATAAATAAAGTAATAAAATTTGGGAAATTGTTTTCTGCAATAGGAGATAACAATTTTATGTCACACACATATAAAACATGCGCCTTCATTTTCTCTTTTTAGCTTGTGGGCTTAACAGTTTTTATTAGTGTTGAAAAAAAAAAAAAAACTTTTGATATGTTAAATGAAAAAAGAATTGCCCATAAAATTTAGGGGTTTTAAATCTTATATGGGGCTAGATTATATTTATAAATTTTTTTATTTACAAACTCTTACAAGTTATATTATATTCTCCCGGGAGAATACAAACTTTTGCAAACTATACTATATTATCCCAGGAGAATATAGTGTAATTTGTAAAAAAATTCCAAAAAGTTTGTAAACGGATCTTGTCTCATCTTATATTGCTGCACCAAATTTTTTTTACAACTAAAAAAGAGAGAGAAAATGAGATGGGAAAAGAGAAAAAAATATTTGTAGTCCCCACATGTTTATTATCTTAGCTGCAAAAAAGATTTTAGTGCAGTAACATAAGAATATTTATAAACCCAAAAATATATGTGAAAACATTTTCTCATGTTGTATGAGAATTCAATTCTCATGTTGTGACCCTTCGATTTGCGTGCAAAGCTTTTCTTTTCTTTTTCTTTTTTTAATAAATATGGGATCCACCACTAGTTGAGTCACAACATGAAAATTGAATTCTCATATAACACGAGAAAATCAAATCCCAAAATTTATAGATTTTAATAACCCTGTTTATAATTTTAATTATTCAGTCTATATAATATTTAATAATATCTTTTAAGGAGTAAATCTCATATCATTCATTTGATTTTTAACTGTAAAGAACCTTTATTCAATTTATATAATAAATATTATGAATCAAGCCTATGTTGACAATTATGGCATTAAGGTTGCTCACTAGCAATGAATCTTGACCTAAACATTTTTCATTCAATCTTTATGCAGTTTCTGACGTGAAGCCTACCAAAGAGCAAGCCAGTGACACTGAAAAGCTAGGATTTTCAGAATCGTTTCTTTCATCTTTAGCTGTTGGTCTGGTTCTCTTTACTATATTTTACAATGTGCTATTTTACACTGTAATTAAGCCATCCATCGATGGTTCATAACCTGTCAAGTACTATTGTGTATGTATATATATACAAGGGAGAAGCATAAAGAACCTTGCTATATATACAAAGAGAAGATTTGGACTATATCATTTTTCTCATGAATATGTTCTTACTGTCTCACGCATGTTGCTAAGATTCTAATGACAACATTAAAATAAACTTTTGGGCCACTTTTGTTGCACTTGTTGTTGTTGATTCCTCTTGAATCTTCATCAAATTCTCTACAACATTTGTTGCACCATGTTCAAAGACTAAAATAAAATCCTCCCATGCAATTATATTTTATGCCAAATACTCACAAACTTTTTGAAGAAAACTTAAGTGTAGGAAAAAGAAATTTGTAATTTTTTTACAGAAATAATTGCATAGTTAACCACTAAATGTGCTACTAAAGAAATGTTGAGTGGGGCTACTTATATGTATGTATTTTTATTTTTGTTATATTATGGTATTGCTTAGCTAAATAAGTTATATGAACTGAAATAATATTTTTAAGTCACACAAATGGGTTATTTACCCATCCTTGTTTCTATTTGGTAAATGATTACCAACTTCAATTTAACAAAATTCAAATATTATGTATGAATATAAAATATTAAAGGTGACATGACAAGATTATCAAATAATAGACCTAAAAGCATACAAGGCTCAATTTAATAACCTTGCATCTAAGATCTAAATATTGTGAAGAATTTCATCCATGAATATCCCCTCTATTATGAGTAGCTCATTGATTGCCATAAACAGAGTGTGTATAAACTTTAGCAACCCCACACATAAACATCTAACATTATGACTCGTTTCTTTGCGGGGGAATTTTAATGGTCATGTTTTGTTAAATTGATTTTTTAATTATTTTAATAAATAAGGATTTGATTTGGATCCATATTAAGAAGAAGAAGGGTCCAGTTCAATTACGATCCAAGAGGCCTGGTGACAAATACTAAAGGAATAAGGAAACATGTGTAAGTACACAATTGGACTGGACAGACAGTAGCACGAACTATAATCTACCAATAAAAATAAGAGATAAATAAATCTCATGTGGTAAGAATAACCATCTCTCATGTTAGTGAGAGCTCGATTTTTATGTTAATATTTTCTTTCATTTTTTCTTATTTAAATTAGTGGGCCCACTTGATTGTGTGTAAAACAAAAATATATTACATAAAAATGCAACCCCTACAAGTAAATGTTGTATAGCCACTAATCAAATTTTGGGTTCAGTCTTCTCTCTTTCCAAGAGTTGCAACTCTTGGAAATTGAACTTGAGCATTGTATTTTGGCCAGGTCAAATATTGCAATATTGCTAAGATGTTAATAGACCAATAACTCTTAATTTTTTATTTTATTTTTGAGAAATTACAACTTAAAAAAATTGAAGATTTTTTTTTTTGATCAAGTATAAAATCAATATTACATGTTTGCGTCCAAATAATAAGCAATATTGAGTTAAACAATTTAAACATTATGCGTTTGTATGTTAAAATAAAAAAAGATTTAATTGAAAAATATACCTTTCGAGTAAAATTAAATTGTTAGAGGATCTCATCGATTTTTTTCTAAGTATATTATCGATGTTAAACAGCTAATCTTAATGGATTTAAACAAATTAAATTGTTTCTCAAAAAACGAAGGAGATAATTGATCTAGCGAATAATCGCATGTTTGGCGTTATCAAGAATTTACGTGAGTTTAATTAAATTATAATAATGTAGACCTGATTATTTTTTATTTTTGTCATTTCATTTTAAATTTCTGAAATTATAACTCGGCCAAAAAAATGAAGAAATAATTTTTTTTTCTTTATAAAATAAAAATACATTATAGATGTATTAGTATTCAGGTAACAAATAGGTTTAAAGTGACTTTATTAAACCAAAAAGGTAGTTAGCTCAGTTGGCAACTGAGCTCTCAAGGATTTGCTTTAGTCAGCGGAAATCTTTGCTCATGTGTTAATAATGATTATAAATATAAAGATAAATTGATGATGATAAGTAACAAAAAGAGAGAATAGTGAATTTCATTGTAGAATTAACAAAGATGAGAAATTACAATACAAGAGATAGACTAAAGCTTATGGGAATGTTTAACAAAGAATAAAAGTGACAAATTAAAAAAAATTACATTTTATATTAAAAAAGAAAAGAAAAATTAATTAGCACGGAAAACGTATTTGTGTAGGAAAATTTTCTTCTCTCCTATTGAAGGAGAGTATGATTTCCCAAAGCTTATGTATAAGCTTCCAGAAACTGAAAGAAGAAAAGAAGAAAACTCAACTAAAGTAAAGAATTAACTCTAGTCAACTAACTATAGTTACTAAAAATAGAATAACAAACTAACTAATTGACAGCTAAGAAAAGTAACTAATTAGTTAATAGACTAACTAACTACTTAACAAAGTAACTAACTTAAAACTGATCACAATTAAATAACATAGCTAATAATAAGGGAAGAGAGAGAGAAAAAAACTGTAATAGATAATTACAAAATCATGAAAATTGCTTTATCTTTATTATCCACATTATGATCCATTTCTCTTATTTCTATATATAAAAGGTTTTTGTGTTCACCCAAAATCATTCATTCTCTGAAATGGCTAATGAAAAAGACTGGGATCTCTCTGCCATTTTCCGATGTTGCCGAACTGCAAACTTTACCGCTACCACCGCCACCACAAAAACTCCGCCGATAACCACCACCGCCGCCATTCAAGACACTAACTTTTGCATGGCTGATTTAATCCTCAGCCAAGAGGATGACTCATTTTCTTTTCCCATTCCTGAGCCACTTCCAACCAATGGTTCCGATGAAAACCCATTTTCAATGAACTTCAAACCCAACACTAATATCAAATCCTATTCCGCTTTTGGAGAACAGTGGATGCAACAAGGATATCATCCTGTGCCTGCTCCCACAAATTACACCTCCATTGGAGCCTCCACAAATTATTATCAACCTCAATGGCATGCGCACCAAACCCAACCCCAACCATCACAACAACAACAACACCAGCACAATCAAGTACCTCAAATCAGTCCTGTGATTTTACAAAACATACTACCACCAACACCCATATCAAGAAAAAAGTATATTAAATTTTCACATATATCTAGAAAAACTTTGGTGTAAATTCGGTGCTCATTTTTACTAAAAATAGGAAGAAAAAAAAAAACTTCTCTTTTTATCCCTATTTTTTTTTATGAGGAAGGATATTCTAACTACCAAAATTTTCTACTACTAATTTACTACCTATCTAATCACCCTTGAATCAAAGAGAGAGAATGCTAAAAAGTTTTTGAAAAAAGAGAAAAAGTTGATCCAATGGTGATTAGATAGGTAGTGAGATGGTAGTAGAAGATTTTGGTAGTAAGAATATATCTCCTCTTTTTTTATATTCACTTTTTAAGTACTACATTTTTTTTTTCTCTTTTAGTAAAAGGTCGATGCTCTCGGTGTAACAAAGTTCTCTTTTTTAGAGGATAAAGATAAAGTGTTGGTAAAACTATTCCTTTATATTCAAATCTGCGAAATAATTTTTTTGCAATTATTTGTCCTCAGCTTAATCTCAGTACGTAGTTGAAATTTAATGGAGAGTGATTTTATCTATATACTCTTTGTGATTGAAAGTTGATCGATTCAAATTTGAAAATAATCTTCTTTATAAATTTATAAAGATAAAATCTTGTGCAAAAATTATCCTTACAACAATTTCGTATATTTTAGTTTGTTAGGTTTTAACAAAGAAATGAGCGTGATTTATGTTTTAATCAATTTCATTATATCCAAAACATATAAACTTTTTGTCATATATAAATTCCTATGATATAAAAATAATAAATTTCATTTTTTTTTCACAGGAAAATCGATCAGGTGGAAATGTTGTGTCATGTGAACACAGATAACCTCGAAGCAGATTTGTGGGCATCGCGAAGATATGAAAAATGTATCAAATATTCTGCATATCTAAGGTACATATACGCGAAACTCATTTGTGATTTTAAAAAATATAACTTTGTATTATTTTTAATGAAATTATATCATTTTGGTGTGTATTTGAAAAAATGTAATAGCAGCAAAGAATGTGAAGCTAACATGATAGCAGAGGAAAGCACAACTGAACTGAACAAGTTGATGGGGATATCTATGGGAGACGATGACAACAACCCAAAGCCTTTTAGTTTTCCATATTATTCTACCTATGAAACTGGTTCAACATCCAACGCGGCCAACATGGATTCACAGAATTCTGAGTTTTGTCCAGTGCAGTTTAGTCAAGCTCTGACAAAGAACATAGATTTTCAAGTAGGTGGTGGTGAACCCGAAGGCAAGGAGAGGCCAATGGAACTTGATGATGACATTCTGATACCCAACATTGGTACTATGGCAGAGATTGTTTTTGTCAATGTACGTGAATCTACGGGAAGTTTATATTTTTAAATTATTTCTTTATAAACTCTTAGAAATATGCAACAACCTTTAAATTTGAAGCGTGGTCATGACACAAACACATCTTTTAGTCTACCTTGTGCTGCTTAGGCTTATTTTTTGTTTACATTGTATTTTTCTTAATTCTATCTAAAAGTGGGGTGATAAAGATCGGAAGCATAACACTTGATCACTTCAGCTTTGAATCTTTGATACCATGATAAATTTATAAGAATATGGCTGGTTTTTTTGTTATGCCAATATGGCTCTTAAATACAAGGGGAACAAAACGAGAAATATTTACAATTTGAATTTATGCTGATAGTTAATTCTATTTCTAAAACTACGTCTACATTAAATGCGAGATATTAATATACATTAGAGTGGATAAAAAAAAATGCGGGACACACTTCTTTCTGAGAGTAAGATGCGGGTTCCACTTTTTTATGAAAGTTAAATGACACAAGTTATGTCATTTAAAATTACAGACACTTTTCCGATCTTATATACGGATGTGCTTAATATGCAGAATGTAGAAGTAGGAGGCTAAAACTTGTTGAGAAGATAAAAATTGTAGAGATGTTTCCCAAAACAACATGATTGCTGCACACATTTAGTTAAAAACATATTATGAAAGAGTTAGTAAGAATTGCACTAACCATGACTGGATTATTTGATAACAATTAAGTGGGCTTCATTATTATACACCGTAGAGAATTTTAGCCAAGAATATATATTTCTTTAGGAATATAATTTGGCCCCTAATAATAACACGGTTTACGATTTTCATATAAAGTTTCATGAATAAAGGCGAATAGCTAGCAAGTGGCAAAGACCAACCGTAATCGTTGAGATATATAGTCCTACGTTGGTTGGATGAACAATTAATGTGGAGTTTATAAGGTCTCGGGCACTCCCATTTTAGCTTTTGGGGTGGTGTATCCCAAGGTTCTTTACATGGTATCAGAGCCTCGCCGCCCCCCCACTTTCTCTTGTGGAATTTCTTAGTATAGGTAGGCTAGGCCTGTTGCATTGTCCACTCTTCAAATCCAAATGGCTCTTATGTGAGGGGGCATATTGAGATATATAGTCCCACATTGGTTGGATGAACAACTAATGTGAAGTTTATAAGGCTTTGGACACTCCTACCCTTTGAGCTAGCTTGTAAGGTTGTGTATCCAAGGTTCTTTACGATAGTTGGCAAGGAGGTTGATTTTATTTAATATGAGAAAGTTTGAGACAGGTAACAGCATATGTTTAATTATTTGGGACTATGGAAGTAAAACAACGGTGAATGATAGCAAAAGGAAACTCAAAGAAAGAGACTCTTACTTCTATAGCTTTGGTTGCTTTTTTTCTTTCTGTCAATAAAGTCTGCCTTCCCATCCAGACAAAAATCTCACCATCACAGTTCAACATATAACACTTATGTGTCTCAAGCATTTCTTTGCTGAATGCATTGCTTCCAGTTTCACAAAGTTTTCCCTGTAAATTTATTCTGTTGAAAATAGGAAACAAACACTCCTTAGCTAAGAGCAAAAAAGTATTTCTTGAAGCAAACAAATTCTTTTGCTATTTCTCCCTCACGCATTGCCCGAAGAAAACTGCTTTCCATTTAAACCGATTAACAAAATGACTTGCATTAATCAATTAACTGTGATGCTATTAAACTATCAGTATGAATCAGTATAATTACTGATCCAATGCTAACTTGCTGGGTGTTTAAGAGAGAAATAAGGTTAAGTATGTATTATCAACACATGTCCTCATGCATCTACATAAGCATTGTACACACAGATGTATGAACCTCCCCAAAATAGCTTTACAGATGGAGCCACGGGTTCATGAACAGAAGGCAATTCTCGAGGAATTGGAGCATAACCACCAAATAAACTCCAGAATTCACCCACATTAAAATCACCAACAAAATTTCCATCCTCTACAACAATTGTACAATTATAATTTGCATCATGGTTTGCTCAGAAAACAGACATAAGCATTAAAAAATTAAAGGAAATGCAGAAGCATCATCCATGCACATAAGATCACAATTGAATCAATCAAAATGTTTTATTCAAAATTTAAAAGGTACAATTCCAACGTAGTTGTATACTCCTGTATTCAAAATTAATTTTAAAGGCACAGGTACAATTCAAAATGTAAATTTCAAAGTTACAATTCCAAAAGTAATGGTCTAATCTTTTTTTTGGTTGTCGTCCATTGGCAGAAGCATCATCTCTTTTGTGCTCATCACACTCGATTTCTCATTGTCTCCAATAGTTATTGAATAGTTCTATTCAACTCTGTTTCTGTATTGAATGAAGGAGACAGTGTTATTCTGTATTTTTGGACAAATAACAGTGTTGGCTTAGATTTTCAACTAGACACCTTTATATAAAAAATATTCAGGGGTGTGTTGAATTATGATTTTAATACACTATGTTGAGTTAAAAAACCTTAAAGATTTTAAGTATCCATTTGGTGGACACTCGTTAGGATATGATAAGGGTGGATAGGATAAAAAAATTGGATAAAAATAGGAAATGATATGGTATAAGCACATATCGTGTGTTTGATATGTATTGGATTAACAGTCTCATAGGATTTTGTTATCCTATTATGTGTTTAAAATGAACCATATATCATCAGATATAAATGGACTTAAATACCCTTTATAAAATTCTTGTAAAATCATAATTTATATTTTCTTAGTCAAACTTGAACTGACGAATGGGTTCAATTGAATAGTTTTGTTTGCATCAGAAACTACTTTTGCTCATGGAAGTATGAATGAATGGATGGGGTAAATAAATGTGTGAGAAAATGAATGATATATAGAGAAAAAGCATAGACCAGCGGAAGCGTTGAGCTTAATATGGGCTTAGGTTCTATCGGCGAAGAGATAGGCTTTGAGAGTAGAGACCGACGACAACAGCGAAGTCATCGTCAAAGAATGTTTCTTTTGCTTTCTCCTCGAGCTCCTTGCCATTCAGATTTCTGATTCTCTATTCTATCTTTTTTTCTCACCGTCTCTCTATCAGTTCCGTTGTCCTTTCATTTTTCAGGGATAAATTAGAAAATAAAAAAATTAAATTTTGTTCCCATCCCCAACACCAAAAAATGGATAAGGACATGATAAGATAAATTATTCTATCAAATAATCTTTATCAGGTGCATCAAACAAGTCCTAAAAGATTATATATAAAGTTGTAGTGATTTTAAAGACTTTTAAAAGACTTTTTTTATAATTAAGAATTTATAAAATTGAATTTTAAAGAATTTTAATAGAATTTATATTTGAAAAGACAATATGGATTTATAAGATTTTAAAAGACCATATGAATTTTTAATAAATATTCAAATGTGATTCTTAAGAAAGATAATCAAATCAAAAGTTTATATGCATAAAATTCATTAAAACTTTGTGATACCTTTGCATGCTATTAGTATGATGGAGCATGTTATTCACATTTAAAAAATTTTATTTCATTTTCATCAATACCTTTTAAAAATGTTTATTAAAATTATTATATGAAATTATTTATAGTAAAATCAAATGTATTTATCCCAACTTAATAGATCATAAAGTGAAAAGCTGGCATATGTACTGTGCAATGGGCATTATTCGTCTGTTCAATGTTTTGTCAAACAGTATTGCATTCATTATGGTATTAGAATGCTTAATATTGTTGAGTAGATGTTGTTTTAACTTAGTGACGAAAGCAAGTTATGCAATAGCAACAACGATTATTTTCCTTGTTATTCAACAAATGAATATTGAAATTCTATCTCATTGTGTGCCTAATATAGTGCATAAAAATTCTTGAGAATTATTTCTGGCAATATACTGTTTATTAAACATGTTTATCGTCAACGTATTATCAGTGCTACGATTATATAGAAAAAAATGTAACACATCATTAGAGACAACAAGCACAACCATAAATCATCAGTTAATCATGAAGAAGAATAGCATAAGGAGGAATGCCAAAACTAGAGAAAATATATGAGTAATAAAAGAACATACATTGGCTTTGAGAAAAGGCTAAGATGGCAATAAAACGTCTTAAGAAGTTCCAGGGGTTAGGGGTGAGGTTGTGAGAGAGATATGTTAATTATACTTTTCACTAAAAAGTCTCACAAAATTCAAACTAATAGAAAATCCATTAAAATCGTCAGAATTTTGAATACCAAGAAATTGCTTTTATTTTTTTTTTGCTTTAAGTCATGATTAAATACCACCGGATTTTAACGGACACTAAAATAATCTTTTAAAATCATAATCGAATATCACATGACATTTTTACAAACCTTTAAAATCCTAATTGAATATTAGTGGATCTTTTTTTCCAAAAACAATTCATTAAAATTATTTAAAATCTCAATCCAATGCACCCCATTATTTTGTGAGAGACGATTCGTGTGACAATAGGGACCCAAAACATTCGTGTGATTAATAATCCCTTTTTATTAATGTCAGTTTAAAAAAGCTTTTTATAATAAAATATTGGGCTTGATTAGGGATGTTAATGGGCCAGGCTGGGCTGGGCTGGGCTTTAGTCTTGAAAGTCTAAGCTTGTGTTTAAATGTGTCAACTGGTCTAGCCTATAACCTGTTATGAATATAATTATCGGCACGTGGCTTGACTTAGTTACAAAAGTTAAAAGCCTGGCTTAGCCTGTTAAAAAATAATAAGACAAAAAAAAATTATCCACACTAATAATTCCACAAAGATTCATAAATTCAATATATATCCAAATAACATAATATAGAACAAAATCATTCAAAAATTATGCTTAACCAATAAAATGATGATGAACCACGAATAGGAGGTGAAAATTAGGTTGGGTTTAATAAATGAGTAGTACAAAATTTTTAAATAAAAATAAGAGTTAGTATATCAGGCCAGCCTAATAAGTAATAGCCTTTAAGGCTAGGCTTTTGAATTGGAGCCTGAGGCTAGGGGTGTAAATATGTTAGGCTAGGCTTTAGCTTAAATAGTCTAGGCCTGTGTAAAATACCTTAAGCCTGACCTGACCTGCTAACCTTGTGTAGGCATAAATTATAAGTCTAGTCTGACCTATCTTTAAAAACAAAAGCTTTGACTAGGCCTTTTAGCCTATTAAACATTCAATAATAAAAAAATAATTAAAATAATATTACTTTATCATTTAAAATTATTTAAATCATGATTTTATTTAAAACAAATAATATGATATAGGTCGGCCTGTATGTTTATAGACCCAACATATAAAAAAGGCCTACGGCCTACTTTTTAAATAATTTTTTTTAAAGCCTAGGCCTGCTCTATTTGATTATATATAATCGGCCAAGTCTAGCATGATATAGGCTAAGCCGTAGGCCGGCCTAGCCCATTTGCACCCTTACCTAAGGCTTTTTTTAAAATGAGTTTTTACACAAGTCCAAGTATGTATGCAACAACCAAAATAAACGCGTCAGGCCTACACAGGCCAGGCCAATGGTCCCTGGCTTTTTTAACACCCCTAGGCTTGATTAGGGGTATTAATGGGTTGGGCCGGGCTGAGTTTTGATCTTGAAATATTAAGCACTAAGAAGCACCGACACTTCAAAAACCCTGGTGTGTCGTGTCCGACACTTCCCGACACTCTCGGACACTCCGACACTCCCCGACACTCCAACACGCATTATAGAAATTCAAAAAAGGTTCAAAGGTTGCGTTGCGTTGAGTTTTTAGTTCCAACTATTAGATTTGTTAGATTACGATCACCATTTTATTAAATTTAATATAAATATTTGGGATATCTTATGTTTCTTTGCATAATTTATGAATAATATAAGTTTAGATTATTTTTTTGTTAAATTATTGAATATTAAATACAATATACACTATATAAATTAAAAATATTATTTAATATCAAAACGTGTCTTAACGTGTCGAAATCTAACATTTTCTAGAATTAACGTGTCGGAGTGTCGTGTCGTATCGTGTCACGTGTCCCGTGTCGGTATCGGTGCTACATAGATTAAGCATGTGTTTAAATTGTCAGACTGGCTATCCTGTAACCTATTATGAATATAATTATAGACTTGTGACATGACTTATTTACAAAAAGTTAAAAGTCTGACTTAGCCTATTAAAATATAATAAGACAACAAAAATTTATCCAAACAGAATATATGATCATTGATCAACAACATCAATAATTCCACAAAGATTCATAAATTCAATGTATATCTAAACATCATAATATAGAACAAAATCATTAAAAAAGTCTACTTAACCAATAAAATGATAATGGACCACGAAGAGGAAGTGAAAATGATGCAAAATTATAGCAAAAATAAGCTTTCAGGAAAATGGAGAAGTTTTCTGCTATACTATTATTCTTTAACAATCAAAAGTCCTCATTTCACATCCTTCTAACAAGCCTTTTAATCAGGCAATACAAAAAATAACTGATAATAAAGGACCATCAAAGGTCTTAAAACTAATACAAAACGAAAATAATCATAAACCAAACATAAAGTCATGCAAACTGAAACGTCTGTAATTATTAAAATTATAAAAGACCTTAAAACTAAAACCTCTGCAATTATAACAACTTATGGTGACTCAAGTGCATCATCCTCCCCCACTACGAAAAGATTTGCCCTCGAATCTTCGTCGTCTTTATTGACGTCAACTTTTTCAGGTGGTAATCCAGGCGGCAATTCTTCTGGCATTACATCTGCGAATTTTGTCAGCTCTAGAATTTCTGACTTAGACAACAGATAATTCTTTGCTTCCTTCCTCCAATCTGAAGGTTCTAGTGTAATAAGGTGACCATGCTATTTGAAGGTGTAAGTATTTTTGAAACCATCATGTTTTGTCTTCATATCAAATTGCCATGGTCTACCTAATAAAATGGGACAAGCATCCATAGGAACGACATCGCACCATACCTCATCTGAATATTTTTCCCAATTGAAAAACACACGAGGCATCTTTTGGTTACCCTCACCTCATCCTTTTTTTTAGCCAAGACAGCTCATAAGGTTGTGGGTGTGCTTCTGTTTTTAGCCCTAATTTTTCTACCATAGTGGTAGAAACCACGTTCTCACAACTCCCTCCGTCTATAATCACACTGCATGCTTTTCCCTCGTTGGTGCACTTAGTGTGGAAAATGGTGTGCCGAAGCCACGTTTCATCATTCACCAAATCCTCATTCAAGACTCTTCGAGTGACTAATGATTCTCTGGTATCAGCATAGGCAATTTCTACCTCTTCAAATTATGTTTCTACTTGTTCATCTACATTGTCATAGATTGGTTCTTCATCAAAAATTAGAGCATCTGCAAACGTCACAATCTGTTTATTTGGACAATCTGCAGCAAAATGTCCAATTCCTTGGCACTTGAAACATCTCTTCCCTGCACTACATCCTTTACTCGACCCTTCCTTGTTGGGAATATTTTTTTGAGGCATAGAACTCCTTTCAGCAGGTGAAGTTGCTGATGAACTCACTGATTTAGCTCCGAATTCCTTTCTAGGAAATCTTGATTTAAACTTCGAACTGTCATCCTTTCTTTAACATTGTCCTTCCACCTTCAAGGACAGTTTGCACACATCTTCATAAGACCAATACTGTTGTAGGTACACAACATCAGAAATTTCATCCCGCAAGCCACCTAGATATCGAGAAATCACTTGTTCATCTTCTTCGTCCATGTTACAACGGATTCGAAGACGATCAAATTCAGTGGTGTATTGTTCCACCGTAAGGTCACGTTGCCTGAAATTGTGATACTCAATAAATGCCTCTTGTCTGTATTGAGCAGGCAAAAATTTCTTCATCTTGTCCCATCTTTGAATCTTAGACTATCCATCTCTGATTCTTTGTTTCTTGACATGTTCCCACCAGATTGAGGCATGCTTCCTCAATTTGATTGCCACTAATTTCACCTTTTGCTCATCTGTTTGCTCATCTGTGAGGTTTTTTAAATCAAAAACCCTTTTGACGGTGTGTAACTAGTCGATGAACATATCAGGGTGAGTTGATCCCTCAAATTCTGGAATCTCGATCTTCATCCCAAAATTAGATATGAAGCGTAGATCACCGGTTCAACCTTTCCTTGGTCTTTCGCGGTTCCCAAATGGATTTTCGTCCTCCTCTTCCTCTGGAGATGACAATTCAGATTATTATCTCCCTTCTGACCCATGCTACTGTGCCTCTGCAAGCAGTTGTTCGAGTTCTTGGATCTCTTCGTCCTTTTCCTCAATTTCAGCATCTATTGCATCAATATAATAATCATCATCGGTAGGTTGAGCGCGTCCTCTGCCGCCACGACCTCTTCGTCCACGACCACGACCTCCGCGATTTTCCTGCTCAGCCATCTTTAAGGCAACCTGAGCTTTGATACCAAATGATGCAAAATTATAGGGAAAATAGGCTTTCAGGAAAATGCAGAAGTTTTCTGCTATACTATATTATTCTTTAATAATCAAAAGTCCCATTTCACATCCTTTTAACAAGCCTTTTAATCAGGCAATATAAAAAATAATTGACAATAAATGACCATCAAAGGTCTTAAAACTAATACAAAATAGAAATAACCATAAACCAAACATAAAGTCATGCAAACTGAAATGTCTGCAATTACTAAAATTATAAAATGCCTTAAAACTAAAATGTCTGCAATTATAACAACTTATGGTGACTCAAGTGCATCACAGAATTTTGTTGGGTTTAATAAATGGGTATTGGGTAGTATAAAAAATATAAAATAAAAATAAGAGTTAGTATATAAGGCCAGCCTAATATGCTCTCAGGCTAGGCTTTTGAATTAGAGCCTGAGGCTGAGGCCTTTTTATTAAATGAACTTTTACACAAGTCTAAGTCTGTATTCAAGAACCAAAATAGACGCGTCAGGCCTACATAGGCCAGGCCAAAGGTCTCTGGTTTTTTTAACACACATAGGCTTGATTAGGGGTGTTAATGAGCCAGGCCGGGCTGAGCTTTGATCTTGAAATATTAAGCATGTGTTTAAATGTGTCAGATTAGCCTATCATGTAACCTATTATGAATATAATTATCGGCTTGTGACATGACTTATTTACAAAAAAAAATCTGGCTTAGGCGCTTAGCCTGTTAAAAAATAATAAGACAATAAAAATTTATCCAAACATAATATATGGTCATTGATCAACAAAATCAATAATTCCACAAAGATTCATAAATTCAATGTATATCCAAACATCATAATATAGAACAAAATCATTAAAAAAGTTTGCTTAACCAATAAAATGATAATGGACCACTAAGAGGAAGCGAAAATTATGTTGGGTTTAATAAATGAGTAGTATAGAAAATATAAAATAAAAATAAGAGTTAGTATACCAGACCAACCTGATAGACTCTAAGACTAGACTTTTTGAATGTGAGCTTGATACCTTTTTATTAAATGATCTTTTATGCAAGTCTAAATATGTATCTAACAACCAAAATAGATACACTAGGTCAGGCCTACACATTCCAGACCAAAGGCCCTGGCTTTTTTAACAACTCTAGGCTTGATATGACTTATAATGCAAGATGTAATAAGGGTGATTGTGGAAAGTGAATTTTATTCCTTGATCAATATCTTTAAGTTAAGAATCATTGTATCGTCATTATATTTAGAAAGTCCTATCAGAGGTCCCCTTTGCTTATTTTAAAAAATAAAATAAAAGAAATAAGAGTTTGGTTATTTGAAAGCAGGAGTTTTTGTACGAATTCCTGCTAAGAAAAGTTAGTCAAACCGATTTAAAATAGTTTGGTTATTTGCAAGCAGGAGTTTTTGTACGTATTCCTGCTAAGACAAAGTTAATCAAACCGATTTAAAATAGTAATTTTTTAATTAAAAATATACTTAAAAAATTTCATAATAATTAGATTAGTTCCTTTAATAAATCAAAAAATTTATTTTAATACATTTATTATAAATAAGAAAGTAGTTTTTAGAAAAATACCTTTACGAAAAGTATATCATAAAACACTATCTTTCTCTCTCCTAAATGACAAATACCTTATTAGACTATTTAAACATATAGGCACTTTCTAGACTATTGTTTAGTCCTAGGTAGACCGTGAGTATTATCGTATAGGTATGCACTCAGATATATATATATATGAGAAAGATATCTAATTGGGTCAAGGTCAATATAATCATTGCGCACAAGCAATAGGCTTATAGCAAAGTTGTGGGTGTGTGTGCTCAGTGTTGATAGCAAGAATAAATAGGTTAAAAGTGTGTACCTGAAAGACTTTAACCCTTTATTTATAGAAGGGGTTACCTGCAGGCTTAGTTTCCTAGTATGAGTGTAATTCCTTGATCCTTTGCTATCTAGGAAATTAATTGGATAAGCATTATCCTTTATTGGATAGGTTGTTGAGATATGGATCAAGTCTATAACAGTTCCCCCCCAGCTCGACAGTTCAGAAGCTTAGACTGCCGAGGTGTAGAAGTTTGATTTACGGGTCGGCAATGCCGAGATATCATTTTGAGCCCCTCGCATTGGATTGAGAATAGCCACTTCTTCACAATTTGGCCTTATGTTTAGCCGGGGTAGAGATTTTGAGATGCTTGTCGAGATGCTGCTGCTATGAAGTCCTTGCTTCAGATCTCGACTTTGATCCATAGCTTCGTTTTTTAGGATGTTCTTTGCATGACCGTCCTTATGAAGACGCCTAGGTTGAATCAGAACTAAGGTTGGATTCGGTCACATCAACGTGACCCTTCATCTTTTCCCGTTACTTGACTGTTATGCTTTTCCACGTGTCGCTCGTTGATTTGTAGTTCGTGCGTCATGAAATGTGAGTTGTCTTGGCTTCTCGCAGGCCATGAGAACATGCATTTAATGTGTGTCTCATGAAATTACCCTTCTGCCCTTGGCTTTCGACTTTGCATTGGGTTTTAGATTTCGTTCCCAATGGTTACACTCACATATATCTCCCTTTTTGAGTTCGCTTCAGCAATACTTCACCTGCATTTCTGCACTTTGGATTGAGATTTTTTGCTTCCTAGGTTTTGACTTGAAGATTTGTCTAGCTCTCATGCATTTGCCCTGCTCCTTAATCACGAACAGGTACTTTTCCAAACACTTTTGTCTCATAAGCTTCGTTGTTTCTCTTATGCTTTTGGCATTTGGCGTTAAGAATTTTAGAATATAAGCTATCTTCTCTCACCTGTATGTGAGAATTCCTTTTGATGCTTTTGGGGTTTATTTCTTTTGGAAATCCCTTCTGGTTCCCCTTTAGGTTGAAAGCTCTTTAGGAATTCTTTCCTCCTTCTATTGTTTTTCTTGGTTGAGATGAGTGTCTCTAGACAAGGTTCTGGCTCGGGTCCTAGCCGATATGAAGATGATGATTCAAGAGAAACGAAACTAATCCAAAAGCTGCCTAAAGGAGCTCGTGTTTAGCTTTGGGGTGAGGAATATACAGAGGAGGAGAAATGACAACTGTTTCTTTGTGGTCACCAAGGTGGAGGAAGTAAGCGAAGATTAGCTCCTTCTAAGCGAGGATGGGGTCATACCACTTCAACGAGTGAAAAATCAAATCCCTTGGACCTATCTTCTAGGCTTGGTAAAGCATCAGGTTGAGGTAGACTTTCTTCGGTCTCAACCTTGACTGCAGGTTCCAAGACCGGTTCTCACCCCCTTCATGTGTGATGAAACAAAGTACTATTAATTTTACCATTGTTCCTTCTCCGGGTTCAATTTTGAATCAAATTCCACCCATTCAACTTAGTAATAGTTCCCCTATTTCATCTTCTTCTGAATTTGATCTTCTAGGATTAGACCTCGGTCGAAGGGGCTCAGGTGCATCCTTTATCTGTGCTGACTCCAAGCCTTCTTGTTCCAGGTAATCAATGGCAGGGCCCTCGAATCTGAATATGGGCGAGGTGGTTTAAAACCAAGACTAGCTGCTGCAGGGAGGAGTTAAGTTTGAGATTGAAGCGCTAATGTCTTATCTAGCATGTTGGACATTCATGTGTTAAGCTCTATACAAGCTATTGAGCCTGGGCATGTAAGAACCTGCACCGTTAATTTAGGAATTTAAGTAATTTAATTATAATTTGATGAAATAATTCCATAATTGACGTAGAATAAATATGGTAAGACTTGAATAATTAATATAAGGGCTTAATAATGTTGAAAGTCGCTTTTCTCACGAAAAGTGCATATACCGGTTCCGCTTCACGGTATAAAAGCGTACCGATGAAGTATCCCGAAAAATTATAATAAGTATGTGAATAATCCTAGAATAATATATAGGACTGGCATAACAAGTTCGGAGTCAAAATAATAAGAACTGGCGTCAGGACTGATACCGGCTACGTAAAAGCGCGTACCGGCAAAATGCTGCGAAAATTATAATAATATGAGAATTCCTAGAAAAATGGCTAGGTTCAGAATCCAAAGTTTGGGATTAAAATGATAAGCGGAGCTATTATTGCTAATACTGACGCTTAAAACTTAATGAGGCTATAAATACACATTTACACAAAACCGTAGGTCGATTCTATCAGTTCCTACGTTCCTCTCTCTGAACTTTGAGTCCTCCATGCTAGCCACCCTCTTTTCCTTCATCTTGTGAGCCAAGTGGCCACTTTTCTTCATGAAATCATCACCAAAACACCTTGGGTTAGTGTGAAATAGCATTCTGAGTGGGAAAGGTGCATCATTTCTGAGTGTTGGTTCTGTGTGGAGTGTGTTGAGGGGTTGTGTTCTTGGGTTTAGTGGGGGGGCATTGTTGGGGCATTTGGAGCTTCAAGAAGCTACATTTGAAGAGAAAGGACCTATCTTGAAGTTGTATTTTCGTGGCCTTGCTGTGTCTGAACTTTAAGGCTGAGTTGAGAGCTCCAAGGGCACTTGTGGTTTTTGTTTTGAGCCTTTGGGGTATGTTCCTCACCTTTGATCATGAGTTTTCTATGTAAAAGCTAAGTCGTGGCATTTATAATGAGATGATTAAGTAGCTAACATGATCACTGGTCTAAATGGATTTTAAGATGCGTGTTTTAACGGGTATAAGTGTTAAAATGGAACCTTGGTTGGATATCTTCGCGAAATGCAGAAACTGTATTCTGTAGCGAAATATCCGGATATGGGGTTTGGGATATCCGGATATGGCCCCGACATATATCCGGATATTCTGGGAATTTCAAGTTGGTCACTATTCTGTTCATACAGATATATTGGGTTGGTGGACCCATGATTGGTTAAGTTGAACCTCTATAATAATTGAACTAAGTCAAAATCACTTAGATTAAGGGCTTACGGCTTTGGGAGAAGCCTAATGACATGAAACGTAAAAGGAAACATTGTCGTTATGTCATAAACTTTTAGATTATGAATGTTGATATAATTGCTGGTCTAAACAGATTGTGATTGAGCTATTTGTGGACCTTGGGCTGTTGTGGACTCTTGACTTGGGATTGATTGCTTGCGAGGTAAGCTTTCGTATCCTCGGTTTTGCCCATTGTTGGTTCCACCATACCTCATGGAGGGATGATTTATATGCATGATGTGTTTTCATGAAATGATTTTTTATTGAAATGCTATCGAGCTATTAAGTGCAAGTGCCTTATGATATGTATATGGTGTTCCACCTAGACGGTATGCCTGAGTATGTAGCGTCATACAAGATGGTGATTATGTGGGTGAGGTGCAAGTAGCGTCTTGTACTGTAGGTTGTAGACGTTTATAATTCCTACATGTTTATTCTCTGGCCAGTAGGATTCTGACACACATGACATGGTTATATGTTGCATTGCACGGATTTGGAACTTATACTGCTTTTGAACTTATATTGCACATGTAAGTGAGCTTGGGGTGGAGAGATCTTTGAGGACCCCTTGTCTTACTGAGATTTCTGTTTAGAGATCTCACCCCGTGTAGGGGCACATTTTCAGGTTCAGGTACCTCGGGGGTTGATACCTCAAGCGGCAGGAGGCCGGAGTTGAGTTGAGATGCTTGTTGTTTATTTGATATGTTTGGATGTTGACCATGCTTTATTTTTTGTATATGGTTATTTGATTTGAGACTCTGTTGGACTTTGTTGCCTTATTTGGTGAGCATGAGGGTTGTCCATGCCACATTGACTTGACTATGTTTAACTTATTTGAGTTGTATAATTGTATCAGTATATTATCCAGTCTACGTGTTGTAGTTCCGTGACTAGATACACACTTATTTATATTATGAGGTTATTCAGTTAGTTGTTTATTGCAATTTACATACAGATAATATTTTGAAAAAGGATTAAGTAATCAACTTGGTTAATAATAAGAATGATGTCATAATTGGAAAGAAAAAGTTAGTTTCTACATTTATTTAACTGCGCCATTACCATTTGTATGATAATACACCGGGTGCACACAGAATGTTACGGGCACATTTAGTATATACCATTTATTATGCTTCTGGAATATTAAAGGCCCCCTAAGACCTTTGTTTGGATTGTGGTAGTTAATAGAATGAATACAAATGATTAGTTGCTGACTGGTATACCTCCCAAGGCGATTGTAAACTTTAGGTGTAGATTATTAGAAGTATGACTAGGAATGATTTTGTACTTGCATATGTAGTGCTCTTTGCCATTATTATTGGAAAGGGAAATGATATCATTGTTGAGCTTGTGGTTTAACCTAAGTCCTGTAATCAGTTACAAACTACTGTGCTGGGGGCGGTTTCTTTCTTTAATGTTATTTGCTCTGCTCGCTGGCCATCTGTAGCTTCATGCCTATATACTTAAAGGATATTATCCTCCAACTAATTTTTCTTTTTTGGATTACATCCGTTATGTCACGGTCGATAGCCATGAGACTAATACTTCGTCCCGCATCAGCGCACAAATCAGTAAAGAGTTGGCCACAGAATGTTTTCCATTCACAAGAATTGGGGTTCGAACCCCCAACCACTTGCTTAAGGGACGAGATGCTGAACCATCACGCCCACCCACGTGTTACCTCCAACTAATTTTAAAAGAAAGACAACATCGTAGCAGATGCCAATTTTTTCAACGTATTTCAAATTAGATTAAGTTGATTATGATGATTATGTGGTAAAACATATAAAGATTGATTAACCTTATGGTATTTGGAAAAGGAAAATAAAATCCTTCAATTTATTTAGAGTACTGGGTTCATTACTTCTTGGTTTTGTGATTGATTATTATTGGGATCTCCTATTCACGAGCAAATGATTCTCGAAAGTCGAATCACATGGGGGAAGAGTCAAATTTTGTATCCCTTCAAGTTATCAAATAATATTTAGAAGAATAAATTTATAACAATAACTTAATTATTTTAGTATATATTAAATTTCCTTCTATAGAGTGTACTACGTTCGTTACCCAAAATTTGTCATAAAAAAATGCGAAGTGTTTGGAAATAATGTAAGTAAATTTAGAAGAAAAATTAATTAGAATATAAATAATTTAATCTTACTTATGTAGAAAATAGAAGTCAACTTTTTTTTTAAATAAATAACTCCAGCTTCAAATTGTAGAACTTTTTTAACCAAAAAAAATAAATTATTTTAACCAAATTAAGATTTAATACATTTGTAAAGATTTAGATGTAATGAATATTAATATTACACCCCTACTTAAAACCATCATATCATGTCTTTGAGTTCACCAAGTATATGCTTATGTATTTAAGATTGCAAGATCACACTTTGGCCAAGTATGAACGTAAATAATTTAAGATTGCAAGATGACCAAGTAAGTAATTTATAATATTTTTTATGAATGTCTAAATCAATTGGTTAAAATAATTGAAAAAAAAAGGAAAAATATATTTTTTTTTGGTAAACGAAAAGTAAAATTTATTATGTTTTAAAATGGTATTTTAAAAAAAAAATTAAATGTGACTTTAATGTGGAAGGTTATATTTACAAATTTTTTGTTTACAAACTACATTATGTTCTCCCCCAGATGTACATAGTGTAATTTGCAAAAATTTATAAAAAAAATTTGTAAACGAATCATTCTCTCGGGAGTACATATATAAATTATTTTTAACTTCGTTATTTGCTTGCATGTGTTTTACGATATATCTATTTTTTAAACTTATTTCTTAAAGTTTCTAATATAAATTATTCTTAAACATAAATTAAAAACAAATACTCAGGACACATATTTGATTCATGGGAAAAGTGTTTATATTTTTAAATGACACAATTTATATCCTTTCACTCTTACAAAGAGGTGAGACCAACACCTTTATTTTTTGTCAACTCTCTCTCCTCCTTTATCTTTCTCTCTCTTAAAATGACATAACTTTACATCATTTAAAATGATACACACTTTACCCTTGATTTATAATTAAATTTAAATTCCACCCTTCTTATTTTATAATTAAATTTCTAAATCTGATTTAAATTTTTGTAAATACAAATTTATAAAATCCCAAATATTAAAGCCACAAATCCTTACAAAAAAAATGATTATTTATTCTCATTAATCTATATATTAAAAAGAGAATACCATTTTTTGGCAAGTTTGCTAATGTGTCACTTTCTCCTGCAATTTCAAGTTTGTGTTTACAATAGAAACCATTTAAAATCTTTCCTCCTATAGTAAATTTGCACATTTCGAAATTTAAACTTCATTAGAAGGGAAATAAGTTCAACATTAATGGTTGGCAAACATCTATATTAATATCCCACTACTTTTTTAAAATTTGAATTTTAAAATTGATATAGTGGGAAATTTCGAATTTTAAACTTTATTTTGGTAGAAAAAGAGTTTAACATTTTTTGTGGCAAACATCTATGTATGTTTCCCACTATTTTTTGTATGAAATTTTTTTAAGCCTATTAATAATTTATTATTATATTTATTGGGTGAAAAAATATTTAATATTTAAAATTTAAACTTTTTAAATTTGAATTTTGAACTTGATAGGTGGAAAAAGAGTTCAACATTTAATCTTAATGCACTCGTCAAAAAATATATATATATATATATATATATATATAATAATTTGAATTTATTATAAAATTATAAATTAAAAAAAAATTAAAATTATAAAAATTTATTTATAGTTGATAAAGACTAATTTAAATGAAAAAAAATAAGAAACTACATAATTTATACTGTACAAAAAATAAATTAAAATTTTAACATAAAAATAATACAGAAAGAGAAAAAAAAAGTTTGGAACAAGTATTTTTTTTTATAAAAATTATAAATTAAAATAGAGAAAAATTATATAAAAAAATAGGTATACTTAATATAAAAGATTTTAAATTTTAAATTTAAATAAAAAATAAAAATGACGTATGTTATTCTGAAAAAAACAAATTATTAAAATTTAAGCACTATAAAAATGAAAATTTTAATTTAGTACATAAGAACAAAATTAAAGTTTCATTGTTGTTAAAACAAGAGTGTAATTAACACAATTTTTATGTCGTGAATGATAAACTACAAGCTAATACTTGGAGAATGTGCACACCCTTCTATGCATGTTTCTCACTTCGTTTTGTATGAAAAATTATTAAGTCTATTAATAAATTAAAATTTTAACATAAAAAAAGTACAAAAAGAGAAAAAATTTCTGTACAAGTATTATTTTAAAAAAATATATTTAACTTAAACATTTTAAATAAATATGTATAACCAATTTAAAAAAATATAAAATTAAATGATAAAAAATATGTATAGTTAATATAAAAGAATTAAATTTAAATAAGAAAAATGACATCTATCATAATTAGCCTTGAAACCAACTTCCTTTAAAAAAAGTGAATATTCCATAAGTCAACAAATTTTTTTTAGAAAAATAATTCCAAACTATAATACAAAGAGAGAAAAAAATTTCTTATTCAATATATGAGTTCGGTATTTGTCATTTTAAATGTCATAAGTTATATCATTTTAGGAGAGAGATAGACACACAAAAATGAAAATTATGAGAGAGAGAAAATGTGTGATTTTTTTAATTTAAAATTTAAATAAAAAAATTTATTTGTGTCTATCTCTCTCTTAAAATGACATAACTTTATGTCATTTAAAATGACAAATACTTTTCCCTCAATATAATTAAGCAATTAGCCAATGAAAAGCTTTGCATGCTAGAATATGAACCTGAAGATAAATTGGTGGCTCTTCAATTCCAAAATATAATATAGGCATATGAAGCTTTTTATCTTCCAATTAAAGTTATCATAATTAGCCTTGAAATCAAAGACCTCTAAAAAAGTGCATATTCCAGAAAACAAATCTTTTTTCTTTTAAGAAAATTTCAAAAATTAGTTTAAATTTTTTTATTTTATTTTTTGAAAATATTTTTCATTTATGCAACATGTTTTAATAAAAAATATATTAAATCATTGTTTTAAATCTTCTGCAGTGACTTACAACAATTAGAAAAGCCTAGGATGCTTTTGTTACAAAACCATTTTATTTTTAAATATTTTCATAAAAAAATTCGATTTATTTCTTTTAATTTATGTTCAAGAATAATTTATGTTAAAAGCTTTAAAAAAAAAGTTTTGAAATATTTACATTTAAAAATGCAAATTAGGTGTAATAAATGTAATTACAATGGCTTAACTTCTAGTTTATTTTAAAATTTAGAAGAGATAGAATATTGTGACAACCAAATAATGTTACTACCACATCTTAACCGTTAATTTCCGCCAATCACAGTTATCATTTTTCAAATCAAACTCATTAATTAATTATTAATTCACAATAAATGATAACTGTTGATTGGCGGAAATTAACGGTTAAGATATGGTAATAACATTATTTGGTTGTCACAATATCTTATCCCAATTTCGAAGAGAATTCGAAACTTACAATGTTTATATATAGATATAATAAATTTTAACCGTATGCACGTAAATCAATGGTTAGATCTGGTGTATGGGTGTTTGCGGTCTTAATTGGATCGATTTTGGAAGCAAAAATCTCCCGATCCAATCTTTTCGGTTTGATCATATAATCATTCATTCGGTTTGAATTTTTTTCAAATCCGATCTGATTCAATCCAAATTTTTTCGATTTTTATTGGATCGATTTTCGGTTTTTTGAAAATCCTAAAATTTATTTCATGATTATTGTGCAAATAGTATCTTTTGTATATATTGGCTTTGTAAAAAATAATTGAAATACAGAAGCATTAGTAAATTATAATATAATTTTATTGGGTAATGAAATATGAAAATCTACAAAGATAAAAAAAAATTTAATGAGATGTGACTAGATTTTTCTTGGATTTAGTTGACGGGTTCATGAGTATTGAGTTTAGAAATTTTTGGGCTATGATTGGGAAAAGGCCCAAGTAGGTAGAGGGGAATTAATATATTGGATCGGTTTTCATCAACCCATGCAAAAACCGATCTAATACAATTAAAATTTACGTTTTTTTTTTTCTTTCGGTTTTTGGTTTTTCGTTTTTTGGTTTTTCGGTTACCGCAGATTAAATCGGTTTGGATGAGTTGATGAACATCCCTAATCTGGTATAAGATTTATTATTCTTACATTGGTGTAAATTGATCCTGCCTATATATATATATATATATATATATATATATATATATATATATAGGGGAGTTATTTATAGGAAAAGTGATTGTGTAATGTTATAGAGATTCGTTTTGCGTGCCAGAGTTTTTTTTTGCTGTGGGCCCCACAAAATGTTGTGAGTAGGAAAACTTTTCTGGTTATGTTAAATGATAGATGATAAACCCATATATATATATATATTGGTGAAACCTATATGAGTTTTAATTTTATTTGATTTTTTTATGTGAATCATCCTTTGATTTTTATTTTTTTTCTCTTTTCTTCTCTCTCCTCTCTCTTCTTAAATGTGTGGGTAAGTTTATTACGTTACAACATCTAACATAAAGCACAATCTATATATATTTGTTTAACGGTAACATATAGCTTGAATACGTGATTAATTTACGAAACTAACCCTTGTGTTTAATTTTGTTTATAATGTTTTTTTTTTGTTTTTGTCATGTATTTGCTTTTTCAGCCTCCTATAGCATCGTTCAATACCGCTCTCCTCTCTCTCTCTCTCTGGACTCTCAGTGTCTCTTTCTCAATCAACAACCACACACATCTCCGATCGTCGTCCATCAATCCGGCACGGCGGGGTTTTGGTCTGAATTCTCAATCTCTCTTTCTCAATCAACAACCACACACAGACGAAAAGCAAAGCAAGCCTAGAAGCTTACAGGGAGGGAGATTAGGGATCGGATTCAAGTTGTAAGCTGCCACCATTATTTGGTAAGCAATGTTAACCTATTCATGGACAGCTAACAGGTGTTCTTTGCTTTGAGGGTTTCAATCCCTCTTATTTTGATTTCGTTTTCCCTGTCAATGTTGGTATTAACAAAAAAAAAGAGAAAAGAAATGAAACCCATAAATTTAGAGTTACGACAAAACACTGTTTTTGTTTTCCCTATTGATTAACAACGTTCTACCTATCCAGGCAACTCTGCTGTGATTTCTTCGCTGTTTTCGAATCAAATCTCTTGTTGCCAGAAAGTCGTTTCAGTTATAGCAAATGTAAGATTTTTTTCTTTCCTTTCTGGTTTTGATTCGTATCGAGGGAGATGAATTTTAATTCATTATGGTATTTGCAGGGGAACTTTGAAATTGAATCTTCCTTCTTCGCAAAGAGTTGATGACATTGCTTTTGACCCTGAACCTGATTGGAGCTTTGATGCTCTTGTTTCGGAGCTTAATGCTTTGGAGATCAAACTCGCTACTTCTTCTACCAAACCCTGGCCTGATAAAACAATATCCAGGTACTTTAATTCTTTCTTTTATTTTTCCATGCACATGTTGCTGTCAATTGAATAATCAATTTAATACTTGGGACTTGTCTAGTGGGAATGAAACTGTGAAAGATAAATCCTTCATACTGCATGCCTATGAGTATGAGATGGAGGACACAGAGAGTGAGGATGATGATGATGATGATGATGGCAGGTCTTTAGTTGTTGCTGGCAAACGTATTACTTGTGATGAACTTTATCTGAGGTGTGTATTTCTTAAACCCTAGCTTTATTCACCAATTTTGAATAATAAAAATGTCAATCTTGAACCCTAAATTCATATTGTTTGTTGATTCAGTTGAATTTTTCTCCATTGGGTGTTTTGAGAGTAATATTTGCACTTCCTTTGGTGTTTCAGTGACTCTGATGATTTTGACGTTGCCTCTGGTTTTGAAATGCAACCTTACTTGATGGATGATGTGGGAGAGGTAGAAGGTGCCTTGTTTGAGTTGACCCATGAACATCAGGTCAGGGTTAAGGTGAGTGATCGTGTTGATATCAATGCACTTGTTAGTTACCTAACTTGTCATTCTTGATCACCATATAATGCATAGCAAATTGCAAAACAAACTCATGGTTTTGTTTTACGCTGTATAGTAGACTTGTTTCTGACCTTCTGGATTGATAGGATGAAATTAGGAATAAGATCTTAGCATTGGAGACAGCTCTTGTGAATGAATGTCAGAATTCTACTTCTTCCCTTCTTCGAGTTGAGAAATATAAAGAAACAAGGCAGGAGTTGGATAAAATTTTTGACACTGAATATCAGCACTGGATGTAAGATGTCAAGGTCCCCCCTCACCCCTTTTTTACTTTTCTAGCCAATATGATTCTTTCCTTCACATATCTTTCTTGTCTGACTTTAATATAAGCAACGACTATGAATTGTTACGGACAAGGCAGGCTACTCTAGTATTATGTTCACGGTTATTGAAGAAAAGAAGAAGTGTTTTGCCTGAATAACTCAATTTCTTAATTCATTGAGACCCAATGGTTCCTTTTTATATTGAATACAGTGAGCTACATCAATAAATAGCAACAGTAAACTAAGAGACTTATTTACAATAACAAGAGACACTAATAAATAAGGGAACATATAGCAAAAAGGCAATAAATGATAAATCACAATCTAGAATATTCTACACTCCCCCTCAAGTTGGGAGATATATATATTGATCATTCCCAACTTGTTGATCAAATCCTCAAAGGTCGGCTTAAGTAATCTTTTGGTGAGAATATTTGTCGTCTGTTCCTTGGTAGGTATATATGACAAGCATACACTACCGTCTTCTAATTTTTCTTTGATAAAGTAACGATCAACTTCCATATGTTTTGTTCCGTCATGATGAACAAGGTTTTGAGCAATGCTGATAGCAGCCTTATTATCACAATATAATCTGATAGGTAGGGAATAAGAGATCTTCAACTCCTCCAGAAGCCTTCTTAACCAAATTCCTTAACAAATACCATGGGCTAGAGCTCGAAATTCCGCTTCTGCACTGCTTCTTGCAACAACAGTTTGTTTCTTACTTCTCCAGGTCACAAGATTTCCCCAGACATAAGTACAATATCCTGAAGTAGATCTTCGGTCCATTGCAGAGCCAGCCCAATCTGCATCTATATAAATTTCAATCATACTTTTGTTCCCTTTTTTTAAGAGAATTCCTCGACCAGGGGTGTTTTTTAGGTACTTGAGAATTCTATAAACAGCACTAAGGTGTTTTTCCTTAGGAGAATGCATGAATTGGCTAACCATGCTCACAGCAAAAGCAATATCAGGACGAGTGTGAGACAAATAGATTAATTTCCCCACTAGTCTCTGGTATTGCTCCCTGTCAACATCTTCCCTTTCCTCAACTCCCAACTGGATATTAGCTTCAATTGGAGTCTCTGTCGGCTTGCACCTAAGCATACCTGTTTCTTGCAACAGGTCTAGAATATGTTTTTTCTGAGTTAATGAAATTCCTTCCTTACTCCGAGCAACTTCCATGCCAAGGAAATATTTGAGTGATCCAAGATCTTTTAGTTCAAATTGGTTAGCTAAACATTTTTTTAAAGAGGTTATGATACGGTTGGTTTGTATCAGGTTATCTCCTCGCTATCATTACCAATAACAATTATGTCATCAACATAAACGATGAGAATAGCAATTCTACCTTTGTCGGAGTGTTTAAAAAATAAAGTGTGATCAGTCTGAGCTTGGGTGAACCTTATCCCCTTAACAGCTTGAGTAAATTTCCCAAACCATTCTCTGGGAGTGGATCCATGTAAACTTCCTCATGTAGATCACCATTCAAGAAGACATTCTTAACATCTAAATGTTGCAATGGCCAATCAAGGTTGGCGGCAAGAGATAGCAGAACGCGGATAGTGTTAAGCTTTGCAACAGGAGCAAATATCTCCTGATAATCTATTACATGAGTCTGAGTAAATCCCTGAGCAACTAATCTGGCCTTATACCTATTGCTGCTATTGTCTGCATTAAATTTATTGTAAACACCCACTTGCAATCAACAATTTTCTTTTCTTTAGGTAATGTCACAAACTCCCATGTTCCATTTTTTTATAAGTGCATCTATTTCTTCTAATAATGCATTCCTCCATTTTGGGTCATCAAGTGCTTCTTGGATATTTGTGGGTATCCTGGTACAGTCTAACATAGTGTTGAAAGCACGAAAATCTGGAGACAACTTCTCATATGAGATATAATGGGAAATAGGATGAGCAGTGCAAGATCTAGTACCTTTCCGAAGAGCAATGGGCATATCAATGTTGGTTGTACTAGTGTATTCAAGTGGGTTGCTGGAGCAAGGACTCGAGTCAGGATCTTGGCAGTCTAGAGTATCTTGATGTGTTTTGCACCTGCTGTAAAATTTTCCCCATTTACCAGGAGGATCACAAGGAGGATCAATAGACTCAGGTATAGTTGCTCCCCCTGTTTCCTTCCCAATAACTCCCCTTGTTTCCAAAGGCCAAGGTAAGACAGCAGCATCATTTGGTTTCCCAGACTTATCTTCATCTATACCAATACCAATAGACTCCCCCTGAAGAGAAGTCGGGGAAAACAAGGATTGTGTCTCGTAAAAGGTAACATCTATGGAAACAAAGAACTTACAAAGAGAAGGTGAGTAACACTTATAACCTTTTTGATTAGGGGAATATCCTATGAAGACACATCTAATAGATTTAGGGTCAAGTTTGGACCTTTGATGTGGAGGAATATGCACAAGAACCACACAGCCAAATATTCTGGGAGGAAGAGAAGAAAGAGCACTGAAAGAGGGAAAAGATTTAGTAAGACAGGATAAAGGAAAATGAAAATTTAGTACCCGAGAAGGCATCCGATTAATGAGATAAGAGGCTGTCAAGATGGCTTCCCCCCAAAGATATTTAGGGACATGCGTCGTGAATAAGATAGCTCGAGCACTTCAATTAGATGTCTATTTTTCCTTTCAGCCACCCCATTTTGTTGAGAGGTGTTAGGACAAGAACTTTGATGAATAATTCCATGCTGGTTTAGGTAATCTCCAAGAACAGAATTAAAATATTTAGTACCGTTGTCTGTTCACAGAATTTTGATAGAGGTATGGAATTGAGTTTGAATCATAGCATGAAAGTTTTTAAAAGTGGATGCCGCATCAGACTTATCTTTTAAGAGATATACCCAACATACCCTAGAATGATAATCAATGAAAGTAATAAACCAACGAGCACCCGAGACATTTTTTTTCACGAGTAGGTACCCAAATATCACTATGAATCAATGTAAAGGGAGAAGATTCTTGATATTTCTTAGGAGAATAAGTGACACGAGAATGCTTTGCTAACTGACAAATATCACAAAGAAAGAAACTTGGCTTTTTATTGATAAATAAGTTCGGGAATAACTTCTGAAGATAAACAAAATTTGGGTGTCCTAACCTACGATGCCATAAACAAAACATCATTACAGTCATCTGATAAACATAGAGAATGGTTCGAAAAAATTCTCCTTTCACAAAGATCTTCTTTAAAATAGTAGAGCCCTTCCTCTATAGCACTGCCAATCATCATCCCCGAGTCCTGTTCTTGAAAGATACAAGCATTTGCAGAGAACTTAGTGTAAAGAACTAATTCAACCCAAAAGCTTAAGCTGTTGGGTGAAGTTACATTAATGATTTTATATATCTCAACACGCCCCCTCACATGAGAGTCCACTGGGCTTAAAGGGTGGACAATGCACAGGCCCACCTACCTGTGCGAACAAAGAAATTCCACTTGAAATAAATTGGGGGGCGGCGAGGATCGAACCCGGGACACGAGGCTTTGATACCATGTAAAGGAACCAATTCAACCCAATAGCTTAAGCTGTTGGTTGAGGTTACATTAATGATTTTATATATCTCAACACTTAGCAACACAATGCAACTCAGCAGTAAGTTTGCTAATAGAGATGAGGTTACAAGTAAGAGAGGGAACATGAAGGACTGAGTTCAAAATGATATGCTCAGAAAGTTTAATAGATCTCTTTCCCGCAATAGTGGAGAAATTCCCATAAGCTGTTCTTATTCGTGATGGGTGATAGTAAGGGGTATAGGAGTAAAATAAGGTTGCATTACCTATCATGTGATTAGAGGCCCCTGAATCAAGGATCCAACGATTACTACGTTCAACATGGAATGCCATACCTTTTTGAGCAACATGACTAGTTGCCTCAGCAGGTTGAGACATCAATTTTTGAAATTGCTCATACTGGGCCGTAGAGAGAAAAACACCATCAGGGTTTGAAGGGACATGAGACCCCTCTCCCTTATCTTCGGAAGATACTTGATTAGCACGATTCTTGTTCTGTCCTTTTGCCCCTTATCTTCAGAAGATACTTGATTAGCACGATTCCTATTCCGTCCTTTTGGTTTCCAGTTTGGTGGTTTTCCATGAATCTCCCAACATTTTTCACGGGTGTGATCACCCTTATTGCAATGAGAACACCAACGGTCAGAATGTTTTGAGTCCCCCGAAGAACGAACAATATTCTTTGCTATATAAGGGCAGACCCATCAGAGGACTTAAGAGACCTTATCACCCAACATTACCTTTTGGCGAAGCTCCTCCCTTCGTACCTCAGAAAAGGCGGTAGCAAGGGAAGGTAATGGGTTTTGCCCCAAATTTCTTCCACGAACATCATCCAAATCAGAATTAAGGCCAGCAAGAAAATCATAGAGACGCCTTTTCTCTATATAATTTTTGAATCTTGCATTAGCTTCTAAACCTTGAAGGTCTACTTTATCATAAAGATCCAACTCTTGCCACAGTGTTTTTTAGAGCAAGGAAGTATTCAGTAGCAGTCATCCCTCCTTGGCGTAATTCTTTCACCTTGGTGTTGAGTTTAAAAGCCTGAGAGGCATTGCCTAGGTCAGTAATATTCTTTAACAGCTTCCCAAATTTCTTGAGCCGTATCAAGAAATAAATAAGTTTGACTGATATCCGGTTCCATAGAATTAGTCAGCCATGTCATGACCAAAGCATTTTCAGTCACCCAAGCATCATAGCCAGGTTCACGTTCTGCTGGTTTTACCTTTTTTCCGTCAAGATACCCCATCTTCCCTTTAGCCTGGATAAACAACTTAACAGATTGACACCATTGCACATAGTTCCTACCGTTTAAACGGTGATTGGTGATCTGCATTGCTGGGTTGTCTCCAGAAGATGAAGAGTTGGGAAGGGGTGAGGTTTCGGACAAAATTCCAGACGAATTTTCAAATCTTTCAACGTCCATGGCTTTCTAACAAGAGGTACCCAGAAACAAAAATTGGCGAGGCTGAAGGTTGGTGGCGGTGCGTGGCGGCGTTTCCGGCGACGGATCTTTTGTGGGCTGGCTCGGAATTTTGTTCTGAACCTAATGTTGGCCTTGGTTTCGTGGTTGGAGGTGTCTAGGTAAGGATCCTGGCTTTGGCAGTGGCAAAACCGAAAAAAAGGAATAGGAAGAAGACTTGAAAAAAAAAAAATCAGAACAGGGAAGAGACTGGAATATAACCAACTCTTGATACCATGAAGAAAAGAAGAAGTGTTTTGCCTGAATAACTCAATTTCTTAATTCATTGAGACCCAATGGGTCCTTTTTATATTGAGTACAGTGAGCTACATCAATAAATAGCAACAGTAAACTAAGAGACTTATTTACAATAACAAGAGATATTAATAAATAAAGGAACAGATAGCAAAAAGGCAATAAATGATAAATCACAATCTAGAATATTCTACAGTTATCAATGTGTTTTATGAGAGCTTTGAACTATGGATTATTTGCATGAAATGATTTTGTTAATGTGTCATGCCATTTGTGGATATCCATTAAGTATTAATATTATTATTTTTACCATTTGTTTGCGCCGGAGCATGATATGTTTCACAAAAATACTGTTGAAAGGATACATGTTTCATTTTTTTATAGGAGGAAGACAAACCGTCAGGATGCACACTAATTTAAAGCTGTGGAATCTGATTTTATTTGATGAATACATTTTTATGAATATTGAACTTGATTGTGCTTTTCTATTGATGCTATTTCTCATTTTCATAACTAAATTTGACATGCATAGTATGTTTTCTACTTGTTCTCCACCCCCAAAACATTTTTCTCCTTTTCTTTTATGCTCTAGTGAGATAGTTATTAATTGCTATATTTGAACTAGTTGAAAATGAAGAAACTGATGTTTATCTGCCAATTTTTGCAGTGCACAAGAACTTGATAGTCACTTGTCAGCTGTTCAAAGTGACCGTGAACACAAAGCAGAAGAGGCCAAGCGAAAGGCTACTTTGCAAGAGGAAAAGCAGCAGCAAGAAAAGGCTAAAGCTGAAGCAGAGGTACCGTAACTTTATCTTTTAGTTGATTGTATTATTTGGCAAAATATATATGTTTCAAATTTCATTTGAGTTGCAGCTGCCGATGCTTAATGAGGTTAATTATCACCTGTTTACAATTGCAAATGCACGTTTTTTATATGAAGTCTATTGGTTTACTATTTCGTTCTTTTTATTTACTTATTTTTTGTTACAATGATGTTTTGAGAGTCCTAAACTGCCACAAATAAATTTAGTGTTGCATTGGTTTGGATTGTACATTACTTGACCTGCTACTAGCCTATGACTTGGTAATATTTTCACAGATATTCATGTGTCCACCACTATTTGTATCTTGTTAGTTGACACTTAACCTTTTTCTTGCCAATTTTTTTTAGTACATAATTTTCTTTATAGAAGCTTTAGCGCAAATGCTCTTTCATTCATTATTTTTCAATTTTGTGGGTGCAGGCCAAACTTAGAGCAGAGGAAGCAAAACAAGCTGCATTGGAAGCCAAAAGAAGGGCAGCAGTGGAAGCTGAAAAAAGAGCAGCAGCAGAAGCTGAAAGAAGAGCAGAAAAGGAAGCTATAGAAAGGAATGTTACTGAAAATTCCATTAGTGTCAATTCAGATACTGCATCAAGCCTATCAAATGTTGAAACCAAGGAATCTGGTATTGGTTTTCTTTTTTTTCATATTCTTTCACATTTAGAATTTACTAGCCAATGTTGAAGTTTACCTGTTTTCCCACATCTGATATTCAGGAACGCTTTGCCTTCTCTTTTTTATTTGACTATTATTTAGTTGGAAAATTGTTTTTTTCCCCTATATATTTCTATGCTAGTGAAATTAGTTTACTTCTTCCCTGTGTCATCAACATTTATTTGATGAAGCTATCTGCATAAGCAACAAATTTGGTGTCATTTAAGACATTTGAATCTTATATTTTATAATTAGTCACCACATTGTTAACTACAAAAGTTTCCTTCATACACTTTATTTATTTAAAATCTTTGCTGTAAAAAAACCATTGAAATATGGAACCCCTTCTAACGTTGTAAGGCTTTTGGTGCAATTGGTGTTAATTTATAGTGCATGTGGGTATTCCCTTGCATTTCATGTCTAGATCTATGTATTAGTATTTAGTTTTTATATTGTTTTATCATCTGAGATTTCAACTGGCCTACACAATCTTTAGGTAATGTATACCGAGCTGCAGCAAGTGCTTCAAATCTAGAGCATGGGAGACTACAGAAACTGAAAGAGCTATCTGAGAAAAACCAAGTGATAAGATCAAGTTCTAACATGGTAATAATAATTAGATATTGAATCTGTTTATCTCAAGGCTGTTAGTTTATTATCCTACATGCAATAAGTAATACGAATTATTTGTTGATTTTGCCTTTCGTTTGTTATCATATGTTTTAATTGAATGTTGTTCTAGATAATATAATGTATATTTTTCATGGTTTTTATTGGCACCTACATGTCTGAGGCATGAAATTTCTGCAGAACTGTTTTATATCACAAGAAATCTGCTTCTGCCCTTCATCACTTTGAAGACTAACTTCCCCACTAGCACACTCTTGATTTTGATGATATAACTTGTTTCTTTGTGTCAACATCTGTTCAGGATTATACCCGCTATGAGAGTCATATTTCGCGGTTGATAAGGCAAATAAGGGGCACAAGAGACAGTGTTAGGTGAAGTGAATATTTTAATTTCACTATGCATAATGCTGATTATCAATTTATCATTCTTGCACTTCTTTAATTCCAAATAAAGGCAATCCAAATCCTTTAAACAGGTTTAGTATTGCACGTCTATTTACTCTTTTGAACATCATGTAGGTCAAAAGCAAGTGATCTCATTAAACTTTTGAATGATCCTCAATGTCCTCAATCAATTGGCGTTGAGATATTTGCTAAAAAGGTTAGCCATTATCTTGTTATAGTTTCTTTCTGCTTTATTGGACTAGAACAAAGATCATATGACAAACAATAGACTAATCTTAAAATTGGGTTTATTTGTTTATTTTTTGCGTTAGTGGTATATGGATTATGGAAGATAGCAAATAAAAGGAAAAAGTATACAGCAATTAAAATGTTAAAGCTCTTTCACCAAAAAAAAAAAAAAATGTTAAAGCTCTAAATTATGACTAGTCTGTATAAAACCTTTTTATTTTAAAATCCTTAAAAGAGGTATTTGAAATATTTGTGATCAAATAACATTTGGCTGAAATTGGCTAAAAATATTCAAAACGAGGAACAAAAACTAGTGAGATATGGTAGAATTTGGTTACCAGTCTATGGTTGTTAGTAAATGAAGTTGTTTGTGACAAGTGACAATGCACTTCACAGGTTGTTTCATGCTGTGGAATCCCTGGTAATGCTCCCTTTGCAAGTGCCTATGTCATTGTTCTCGTTACATCTCAGGTACAAGTTTAGTTTCTAGCCTTTAGGATTAGTTAGGAGGATGGTATAGAATCAAGCCTTCAAGGAATAATAATAATTTATTTGCTTTTGGTTTTAATTGTTTTTGATTTGCAAGGCAGGTCCCACAGGCAATGGATGTTTTGCTGGCTGAGTTTCACAGGGCCTGCCTATACACGGTCCCAAAGCACATGGTTAACAGAAAGGTAATTTGATATAACATGAGAACATTGCTGAGCCATTTATTCTTTTTGTCTAGTTTCCTAGCCTCATGTTAAATAGATTGTGGTATAGTTGATTTGTTGAGGAGACAGTTAATATATTTTAACTTTCTTTAATCTCAATTTGAAGGAAGAAAAACTTTTGCTACCTAAAATTCGTTTATTCGTCCTTTTTATACCACATTTTGCCTAAATAAGAGGTTTGAGTCCATTTTATCTCTATGAGAGAAGCAATAAGATTTTGCTTTAACTGCTGCTATAACGTAAACATTAGCTATCCAACTTTTTGATGTAACAATGACATTTCTACAGAGAAAGATAAATTACTGCAGAAAGCATAATTTTGCAATATTGGATGATAGATATATAAAAGAAATTTTTGTTTAGTTCTTACTAGTGCTAATTCTTCACTGCCTTGAATATTTTAACTCAATATATATAATATTACTCATCGACGGAGGATAATTGTTTATTCTGATATATAAAAGAAATTTTTGTTTAGTTCTTACTAGTGCTAATTCTTTACTGCCTTGAATATTTTAACACAATATATATAATATTACTCATGGATGGAGGATCATTGTTTATTCTTATAATATATGCTCGCAGATGTGTTCTTTAAATATAATTTTATAGACATGGGGTACTTACGTTGTTGAATCTGGTTTCTTAATTTTCCCCCGTCAGGCTACCTTCCAATCACAAGAGGCATACTTCAGAAGTATTGGTTATCGAGAAGATGATGGAAAGATGGAGAGTACAAAAAATTATTTAGAGCGGTTAGAATCATACATGAAGGTGTATGGTGCACTGGTTCAGGTCTGTCATGATTGTCTCGAATTTTTAACAAATTTACATGGACCAACTGTTTCTCATCTCACTGATCTCATTTGATCTGTTTTTCATGCTTCTTTTAACAGACTGAAATTCCAAACGTTCAAAATTTGCATGGCATGCAAGAAGGTTGGGCATGGCTTGCAAGGTTCTTGAATGCTCTCCCAGCCAATCAATATACAGCTGTTTCGCTCAATGCATTCTTGCAAGTAAGTAATTTAGAATGTTGAGGTGCTTTGTTATATACATCTTCTAAGGTTAACAAATTCTTACTTTTTCAGATGGCTGGATTTGCTCTTTATAGAAGATATAAATCTCAATTCTTAAAGATGCTGAAAGTCATCTCTGAGAACTTCTTAGTTCAGCTGAAATCACGGCAAGTACCAGAATTGACAAGGACTGTTGTGGAAATACAAACTTACATAGAAGATAAGAAGTTCCTTCAAGAGCCAGAGGGAAAGAGCCTGCAGTCTAATTTGTTGTCAAATGCATCTGTTCATTATTGATGGTTGTCAAGCTTTGTTGGCTTTTTTTTTTTTGGTAGAAGAAAGTTTAGGGAGAAAGGAAGTTGTTTAAAGGAGAGTTGAGGCTACTTTCATGTATTTTGTAAATGAGAAACTTCAATATGGCATTTTTGTTGTTTAAATTCACAAACTACATCCGGCCACAAATAAAAATATAGCATTTCAGCATAATAGGAAGATTTCAATATGGTAAGTAAAAAAAGCTGAGTTACACAAAATCTGGAAATTGTCAAATGCTCGAGAAGGGATGTTATCATCAAATTCCCTCATCATATCCCATGATCCATCTCCAACTCCCACCAAAACTGTTGACAGTGGATGCTCACTGCAATTTAAAAGGAATATAAGAATGCAGAATAGTACTACACATGAGAGAAAACTAGAAACTTACCTTGCTTTTACGATTGCATCTATTGCCCTTCTGTTCCTGTGGACTTAAGTGGCCATGTTTGTGTGTCGATGCTTAGGGTCACCTGTGGCAACATGCTGTGTATCAGTTTTTTGAAGCCCAACCACAGGGCAGAAACAAGGGATATCTATAATGGGTTTTATAAGAGTTATGTCGTAGGAAAAATGATTGTGTAATGTTATAGAGATTCGTTTTGTGTGTCTTAGTTTTTGTTTTTTTGTTTTTCTTCAAAAAGTGCGGGCCCAACGAAATGTTGTATGTGTAGGAAATTTTTTTGTGTCATATTAAATGATAAATGCAAACCCCATCTATAATAGACTAATAATATTTTATCGTAGCATTGACAGAACTGAGGGCATTTAGTTTTCTTCTGCAATGGTAAGATGTTAATTATGATATTATGAGCTACAGTAGATATTAGCATTACCAAGGCAAACCAAATGAAACTATGCTTGCATGTTACAAATAAAGTACCCCAGTTTCTTAATTTATGATACGAGACTTAAGATGGCTGATGTAGATACAAAGTACTTAAAAGTGTACCTCTCAACCGTGTGAACTGTGAAATATGAATTAGAGAATTACCTGTCCATCTGCAATTATTAGCAATACATGGTTATACCCAACCTATATGGTTTGGCTTCTGATAAGCCTGGCCCTGCATGTCATGTCATGAGGAATACAAATTACAACAAAGGATTAGGATTTATAAAAGAGTTTTATAATTCTATGTTAAATGAGAATTCAAATCTCATGTTATAGAGATAAAAAGCATGTGGGATCCATATGTTAGAAAAAATTTAATCGAAGGGTGTGTAAGAAAAATTTAATTCTCATGTTAAATGAGAATTATAAAATCCTTTATAAAATTTACTTCACATACTTTAATCCTTATCTAAGAATTACTTCAATTTAATCCAACCTATAGAGGATGAATCAATCATTATAAATAGTAACATAAGGTATACGAAAATATACCAAGTTTCTTGGCCACACACTTGGTTTAAATTCCCTGATTTTTAGGGCGTACAAAATAATCAAAAAATTGGGTCGAACCATGAACTGAACCGAACTGAATCACTCCATAAAATAACCAATTTTAAAGAACTAGTTCATGAACCGAACCGGTTTTTAAAGAACCGGTTCATGAACCGAACCGGTTTTTAGAACCGGTTTAAGAACCGAACCATTTCTAAACCGAACCGAACTATTTTCAAACTAAATCAAATTAATTTTTATAACTTTATTTTTTAAATTTTTAATTTTTTTCTATTCAAAAGAGGATCGACCCGAACCGGTTCCGAACCACTTCCGAATCGAATCGAACCACTTCCGAACCGAACCAGTTTTAGACCGAACCGAACCACTTTCGAATCGAACCATTTAAACCAATTCGGTTCGGTTTTTCGAAAAAACCGATTCAGTTCGACCCATGCACATCTTTACTGATTTCCATGCTTCACCGTCACTGAAACTATACCAATGCACCTCGAATGCTGGTTTCCATTGAAGCTCAGTTTCACTGGTTGGTTCCCAAGGAATTCTAAGTTTGTGTCAAAATTTAGGCCCCGAGAGAATGACAAGAACATTCGGGTTTGCAGCATGCACGGCTTCTGCTCCTTTTTGCATGTACCTATTGATCATAACAATATAATTATCATTGCCAATTTGCCATGTTTGGTTTGAGGCTTTCAATGGAAGAAATAAAATGGAATTGGGAATATTAGAATAAATCTACTATATCATTATGGGTAATATGTCTCTTATGTAATAAGAGAGACAAAATTTCTTGTGCACACTCATCCAAAAAATATTTTTTTCTTTATAGGAGATCCCACATAAATTTGGCTCAGTTCCCTAGTAGGAGTATAATTCCTTAATCATTTGTTATCCAGGATATTATTTGAATAAGCCTCGTCCTTTATTAGATAGGTTGTTGATATATGGATCGGGTACATAGCAATTATATTTATTGTTTCCAACGTGAATTTACAATTATATCCCCACTTTTAACAAATTAAATTATTTCTTAAGATCGAAGGAGATAATTCATCTAGCGAATAATCGTATGTTTGGCGTTATTATTTAAGAATTTACGTGAGTTTAATTAAAGTATAACAATGTAGACTTGAATAACTAATTTATTTTTTATTTCATTTTAAATTTAAGAAATTATATCTCGGCCAAAAAAATACAAGAAATCTTTTTTTCTTTAATAAAATTATTCGAGTTTCACCGGTTTCCTACCTCAAAATAGTTTAGAGGAAGGATGTGAAAATACAGGGAAATAAAAATAGGGTAGATATTGTAACAACCATTGGGTTAGTACTAATCTTACTACCAATAATTTTACTATTAGATCGGTATTTATCATTGCCCTATAGATTTCCATCAATATTTTACGATTAATCTAATCTAACATCAATAAAATTAACCCAACTCCAACTTTCTAGCCATGATTTTGCTATAAAGATTTATAACCATTTATATATGCGGTTTAGATTTAAATGACATAACATATATATTTTATAATTGATATATTTTTTTGTCAACTCTTCCTCCTTTATCTATCTCTTTTCTCTTTAAAATAACACAACTTTACATTTTTTAAAATGATACACACTTTACCCTTTATATATTAAGTTATATTTATCTCATTTTTAAAAAAATTTCCTACACAAAAAAATATGTTATACCTAAAAAACTATAAGAAAATTATTTCCCTTATATATTCCCAACCCCCATGCTTTCTCTCTTTCCCTGTTGTTACGAAGAGAACACAATGTTCGTTACAACACAAATAAACAGCATCTCTTTTCTCTCTCATCCGTCTCGGATATTTCTTTCTCTGTCCTCATCGATCCCAAAATATTAGGGTTAGGGTTTCATTACCTTAATCGTTCGATTTCAAATGCGCTCGCTCCGTTTGGGATTTCGAGCATTGGAAGTTGATTACAAGAATCCCACGGTGTGGCTCAAGTATGCGAAGGTGGAGATGAAGAATAGGTTCATAACCATGCTAGGAACATATGGATGAAGTGAGAAAATCCCACCCTTCTACTTACCTCATCTCGAACTTGATGTAAGAGAGCCATCCATTTCATCCACCTCTGAAAAACCTGCCTCGCTCCATTGACATTGCCAATCATCATAATGGCTCTCTTACCTCAGGTTCAAGATGAGGTACAATGAAATTGAGCGAGCTCGAGGGATATTCGAGAGTTTTGTTCGGTGCCACCCATGCTACTGAAACCTTCTCTTCCCAACCATGGATCATTATTATTCAGATTTTCATTGCAGTATTAGCATAAGTAGATTTATCCTATTAGCATAAGTAGATTTATCCTATTAAGTATTGACACTACTGCTGTTCTTTGTGATTTCAATATTTATGCAGATGCGAGCGTAATAACTTCTTTTCTTTGCAGTATGGTTAACTTCTCACACTGCTTTGTTCTTTGGACAACAGATTTTTAAGAAGTACATAGAGATAGAACTGAAGCTTGGTAATATTCAAAGAGCTCTAAAGAGTGCTCTATTTGGTTGATCTGCACATTTCAGACTATTTTCTTTAAAACTTGAAAAAAAAAAAACAAAAAAAACAATTATGTCTTTGTTTTATAAAAAGATGTCACAAATTTTAAGGATTGGGCCATATGTTTGCTTTTCTGAATTGTTCAATGAATAATGATCACTGTAGTATGCTTATAGCATTGTTTAATGAAAATAATTAATTTTTTTGTCATTTCTTGTTTGAAATTAAAGCAGCCAATTGACCCCACGAAAACATCCAATAAAGTTCTCCAATATCTATTTTAATTCTGCCCCGGTGTGACACGGCCTGTCTTGTGTTCTTTTATCATTCCTTCTCGTCCTTGTTAAAGTAATACTCAGCTCAGCTTAGCAGTGTATGTTCTTCCCCAAACACTCACGAGTGTGTATTGAACTGGGTCGACCCTTTTATTATATAGTTATGCCTAGTGGTCAACCTTGCTTGCAAGTAGTTAGAATGGTTAGGAATCTGAGTGAGATTTCTAGTTGTAAACCTAGCCTGAACTTATTAGGTTCATTCAGTTTTCAGTTACAAGTACAGAATAGAAAACACTCGGTTTCTCTCTCTTAGCTTCTCTTACACTCAGTTTGCTGTGGTTCTTGATTTCTATCGCTTGATACCTTGTCTAGGATAACTATATACATATTGGTCATAACCTAATTGTAAAGTTGTGTATACAAAACAGGAATACATTGACTTTGAGACTGCTGTGGGTGAATTTGAGAGAGCAAGAGCACTTTATGAAAGGCTTCTTGATCGAACAAAGCACTTGAAGGTGTGGATAAGCTATGAGGAATTTGAGGCAACAACTATGGATGAGGAAGGTTTAGACTTAACAGAAAATGAGCAAAAGTAGCAATGCATTCAGCGTGCTAGAAGTATGTGACCTCAATGCTATGTTCATATGCTGTTAATTTGTGATTTTATTTTGTCAATGTTTTCAGTTTGAATTGATGTGGAACAATTTTTTGATTCTCTTTATATTTCATTTTGTGCCTGCACCAGGGGTGTATGAAGAAGCTCTTAACTATTTCAGATCATCAGCTCCAGATTTGAAAGAGGAAAGGGCAATGCTATTGGAGAAATGGCTCCACCTGGAGGCTTCTTCTGGGGAGCTGAGTGATGTTAACTTAGTCCAGTCTAAGCTGCCCAAGAAGCTTAAGAAGAGAAGGCAAGTTAGCACCGAAGATGGTTCTACTAGGTAAGTAACTAACGCATTGTTTATCTTTTGAGTAGTTCGCAAGGGCTAGTTGATATGGTTGTGTGTGTTAGGACCCGACTATTAACTAATATTAAGGGTGTATTATAGAAGGAGGAGCAGGGAATCACAAACTCCATAATTGCTGACTCGGCAAAGTTTGTTAGGTTGAAGTTGTTTAAGTAGTGGGAAGTGTGGCTGGAGGAGGCATGGAATTAGATAATTAGAATTTGGACCTTTGGGAGAGTGTGAAGCCTCTCGAATTGGTTCACATTATCTTTTTACTGTTTCTGCTCTGTATCTTTCGTTTCCAGTTTAGTAGTTGATTTTCCTTGTAATGTCTATTACTGTTCATTAGTTGATTCCTGAGAGTTTGATTTGGCAGAATTGAAGAGTTCGTCGACTTTTTATTCCCTGGGGAAACTCAGACCACCCTATCTCAAGATCGTGGAAGCTGCTTACAACTGGAAGCAGCCAAAATCATCTTCAGGTTGAGGATATGATTCACAGCATTTTGTAGCTCTCACACAGTCAAAGATTTCATTCTTGTTTAACTGGTAAAAACAGTAGCTTCAGAAGCTAAGTAGATTTTGGCCTTTTAAAAATTGCAATAGAAAACTGCATTTGAGGAACATATGCTTTTCTAACATTGTTGTAACTTGTAAATCGCGACATTCTCTCACGAGTTATTAAGGCTATGTTCTGTTTCATTCGCTTAAAATGAAAGCACAACCAAAAATAATGTGCTTGCATAGATTTGTAAAAGGATTGAGGTACTAGATAAAAAAAAATCATTTTATTCTTTAACATAACACAACAAATTTTTCTACACACACAACATTTGGTGGGGTTCACACAATTTAAAACAAAAAAAAATAAAAAAAAATGACACGCAAAATGAATTTCTATAACATTACACAATCATTTTTCTTACATTATAATAAACATAAAACCCATAAAAAAAAAAACATGACGAGGGACAGCACAAAATCTACAAGAAATCACGGGGACAATTTTGGGGACAGCTCAAGAAAGTTAAAATGACAAGATTCTCCCTTTTTGACTCTTCACACCCTCTTTCTTCACAACACAAGATCAATCTTTGTCTCTTCTTCTCCACCTTAGGAACCACCTTCTCAACAGGCGTGACTGCATGCTTCCAACCCAATTTCTAATTATGATCTTCAGATCTTCTCCTGGCATGACATTCTCTCTCTATCTCCAATTTCTTCTCCTTCCTTCATCGCCGTCGTTGTAACATTGCTTACTCCAATTCTGTTGGCAATGGAATCCTAAACTAATAAAAATCATGAATAACTAAATAATAGATATTAAATTAATAAAAAAATAGAATTTTGTTTATTGCACTTTTTTAACGTTAACATACGGTGAGTAACATAAAAGGTATTGAAGTGAATAATGGATTATTAAGCAACAGTCAGACCAAAGACTTAGCCATATGTCTTGTGTTCTTCTCCTTGTCTTGTATCCCATTGTACATTTTTGACCCAATTAAATATGCATGAGTACTGCAATAATACGAATAAAACGTAGAACCTTTGCATACTTTGGCTAATATCAGGTGAATTATAGCGAAAACATTTGAATTCATACGTCATCGTTTACACTACACAATGAATCAATTGAACGTGTGCATCTTTGTACAACAATGAATTTTGTTTTTATAACATGGCCTACACAAAAAAACAGATAAATAAATAAATCTCTTTTTTTATGAATCAGTAATTAGAAGAGCTATTTAAGATATTTTAGATCCAATTACAAAAAAGAAAAAAGAAAAAGAAGAAGAAGAGATTTGAGATCCAAAGAACGCACTCTGCTTTGTTCTTGTAACCATTCAGCAATTTCAACAACTCCGTAGCACTCTTCCTTATGATCTCATCACAACCAACTTGCAACACAACCAAGAGTTACTGAAAATCCCAAACTTAAAGTGCCTCAATCAAAACCCCTTTCTCCCTATTGTAACAAATAATCTTCTAAATAATAGAGACATCAATACTTGAAACTAATTGGGACACCCTCAATATCTTGTTGTTTATTTCGTAGTTTTTTTTTTTTTTTTACGTATCTTCTCTTGAAACAAGACCAAATAGATTTTTATAAAAATTCTTATAGTAAAAGAATTTTTTTTATAACGAAGAAAAAATTCAAAAAATAAAAGCTCATAAGAGGATTTTTTTTTTTAATTTTATCAAATTATTTTTAATTTGAGTTTTTAAGTAACATTTAAGATATAATTTTATAAAATCATCAAATAGCTTTTACTTTTATTTTAAGGAAAATTTCATAAACCCTCATGTGGCTTATTCTTTAATCACTTATATCCCTTTTTTTCATATCAATTACTCTTATGTGGTTTTGTTTCATCTAAGTCCACTTTCAACACGGTTAATAATTTAATTACCCTACCCATTTTATTCTTTCTTTTTTGCTGGCGTCGCAAATCTTTATATCAAGTTAATTAATAATTTTTTATACAAATAAAATAGAGTAGTGCAGTCGTTGCAATCAAATATGACCCTTTAGAACCATATGTGCTGCTTCAATCTAATAAAATTGGACCACATTTAGTTAGTTATGGTATGTTATGTCCCCTCTTTGGAAGAGTTCCTATTTATTATTTATTTAGGCTTGATAGCTTACACTGGCTAGTAAATGATGTATTTTATTTACTCGACCTTAATTTGTAGCAGATACTCTATGTGTGTATACTGTAATATATTATTGATCCCGTGTTTTTCTCTCTCTTCACGATATCTTCCATATTTTCTTCCATTTTTATCCAATCTTCAATTATCTTGAATACTATTACAAATCATAATAATTATTATTTTGAAATCTCAAACAATCAGCTCATTAATAATTTCAAGATAATTAAATATTATCAATTAAATTAACATTAAATTGATTGTAATCATCAAAACATATTTTAATCAATTCAACAATTGGGGTATAATAAATATCCAACACACCGGGTTGACCCGGTTGGGTCCGGTTTGATTTTACAACACTGCTAGAATACCACCCCTGGATGGTATCTCTGGTTGGTATTTTCAAAAAAAATTACACACAAAATAAAATCCCGGGAAAATTTTAAATTTTTTGTACCAAACGTGAGTAAATAAGATTATCAGTTTTGGAAGAGGTTATACTTACTACCTAATTTTCTTACTACTTGTTACTATCAAATATTAACCGTTGATTTCCATCAATCTAACGGTTGTAATTTATGGGATAATATGTATTAATTAATTATTAATTTGTAATAAATTATAACCGTTATATTGACGGAAATCAACGGTTAAGATTTGGTAATAATAAGTATTAAGAAAATTAAGTAGTAAGTATAACCTCCCATCAGTTTCAGTTTTTCGGGAATCAAAAAAATTTCCCACCATATATCTCCTCCCACCGTTATACTCGACCTTAATTTGTAGCAGATACTCTATGTGTGTATACTCTAATATATTATTGATCCCATGTTTTTCTCTCTCTTCACGATATCTTCCATATCTTCTTCCATTTTCATCCAATCTTCAATTATCTTGAATACTATTACAAATCAGAATAATTATTATTTTGAAATCTCAAACAATCAGCTCATTAATAATTTCAAGATAATTAAATATTATCAATTAAATTAACATTAAATTGATTGTAATCATCAAAACATATTTTAATCAATTCAACAATTGGGGTATAATAAATATCCAACACACCGGGTTGACCCGGTTGGGTCCGGTTGGATTTTACAACACTGCTAGAATACCACCCCTGGATGGTATTTCTGGTTGGTATTTTCAAAAAAAATTACACACAAAATAAAATCCCGGGAAAATTTTAATTTTTTTGTACCAAACGTGAGTAAATAAGATTATCAGTTTTGGAAGAGGTTATACTTACTACCTAATTTTCTTACTACTTGTTACTATCAAATATTAACCGTTGATTTCCATCAATCTAACGGTTGTAATTTATGGGATAATATGTATTAATTAATTATTAATTTTTAATAAATTATAACCGTTATATTGACGGAAATCAACGGTTAAGATTTGGTAATAATAAGTATTAAGAAAATTAAGTAGTAAGTATAACCTCCCATCAGTTTCAGTTTTTCGGGAATCAAAAAAATTTCCCACCATATATCTCCTCCCACCGTTATACTCGACCTTAATTTGTAGCAGATACTCTATGTGTGTATACTCTAATATATTATTGATCCCATGTTTTTCTCTCTCTTCACGATATCTTCCATATCTTCTTCCATTTTCATCCAATCTTCAATTATCTTGAATACTATTACAAATCAGAATAATTATTATTTTGAAATCTCAAACAATCAGCTCATTAATAATTTCAAGATAATTAAATATTATCAATTAAATTAACATTAAATTGATTGTAATCATCAAAACATATTTTAATCAATT
>JAVKPL010002858.1:0-18822 GCA_032173675.1 Gastrolobium villosum
CCTAGGCTAGCATGAAAACTGTTGTTGTACGAAAATTCCACCAACGGAAGGTACCTATCTCATGCTGAACCCTACTCCAACGTGCAAGCCATCAACGTGTCCTCCAATGTCTGGATGGTCTACTCAGTCTGACCGTCAGTCTGAGGGTGATAGGCGGTACTCAATCTCAGCTGTGTACCAAAAGCTCCCTGCAGCACCTCCCAGAACCGAGATGTGAACTTCGGGTCCCTATCACTGATGATACTCTCGGGCACCCCGTGAAGCCTCACAATCTCACGGACATATAGCTTGGCCAACTGCTCCGTAGTGAAGCTCACCTTCTGTAACAGCCCGTGTTAACCCGGATTGTTAACACACTATCGTATTAAGCCACGCTTAATTAAAATGCGGAATAACTTTTTCTTTAATTCAATTATGACGTCATTAACTTAACCAACTTGATTACTTAATCATTTTCATAAAAATACTGCCTGTATGTAAATTGCAAGACATCTAACTGAATACCTCGTACATAAATATAAGTGGGTGTCAAAAGCCACAGGTCTACACAAGTAGCCTGGGTCAAAATCCTGATACTTTAATTACAACATTAACATAAAAGACCATAGTCAACCATGTGGCATGGACAAACCCCATGCTCACCAAATAAGGCAACAATGCCCACAAATAGTCTCAACATAAACTTAACATAAATAAAGCAGAAAACATAACAGCAGTCAAATAAACAGCAATCCACAACCAGCACGTCAGCATGTCATAAATATCAACTCAGCTCTGGCCTCCTGCCACCTGAGCCCTCAACATTACCTGATCCTGAAATAAGCGTCCCCAAACGTGGGGTGAGATCTCTAACAAGAAATCTCAGTAAGACAAGGGGTCCTCAAGGAGTCTCCACCCCAAGCTCACTTACATGTGTAATATAAGTTCTAAAAACAGTATTTACAATATAAGTTCCAAAATCATGCGATGCAGCAATTAATCATGTCATGTGTGCTTTCAAATCTACTGGCCAGAGAAATGTAGGAATACGTCTATGCCTACATGAGTACATGGATACTACCTGCACCTCACCCACATGCTTCTCCATCTTGTATGTACTACATACTCAGGATTGCCGTCTAGGTGGACACCACATGCATCATAAAAGCTCATTGCATATAAATAGCTCAACAGCATTTCCAAAATAATAAAGCATGTAACACAGCATGCATAAACCCATCCCCATGGGACATGGTGGAACATCAAATTGGCTAAACCGAGGACACGAAAGCTTACCTTGCAAGCTAGCTATCCAAGCCAAGAGTCCAACCACTCACAGTCCACAAACAGCAGTATCACAATCTGATATGGACCATTAACAAGTCAATATTAATGCATCACAAGCATACAACTTAAAGACTACGCCTTTCCTTTACGTTTTACGTCTTAAGGCTTCCAACAAAGCCATAAGCCCTTAATCATATGATTCTGACTTAGTCCATTTATTACAGAAGTTCAACTTCCTTAAACTAGGGTCCACACACACCCAATAGCTTACTGTTCATACAGTACAGCTACTGTCTGCGCAGAACCCAGGATATCCGGATATCAGAAGGGGCATATCCGGATATGCCATATCCGGATATCACACTGGACATATCCGGATATGTCATATCCGGATACCCAGATCCCATATCCGGATATCAATATCCGGATACCATATCCGGATACTGATATCCGGATATCTGTTCGACAAATATCCGGATATCTCACGACAGAATGCAGTTTCTGCATTTCGTGAATATCCAACCCAAAGATCCAACTTTTAACACATGTACACGTTAAAGCATGCATCTTTAGTTCATTTTAGGTTCATATACCTTATACCCCCTTGTTTACTCATTAAACATGGCCAAGACATCAACTTTAAGCATCATAAACTCATGATCATGGTGAGATAACTTACCAAAGCTCAAAATAGAGGCAAGGTGTGCTCTTGGAGCTCTCCCAAGACACTTCAAACTCAGCCTAAGTAGGAGCACGAAAATGGCACTTCAAGATGGGTTCTTGCACCACAAGAAGGCACTTTGAAGCTCACAATGACTACCACAAGGTAGCCATCACTAAAGCTCCAAACTCATGCTCACTAACCTCACTCACACAGCAATTGACACTGCCCAAGAACACTCCTTTCACTCTCACAAGGATGATCACAAGTGTTTATGAAGAGGAAAGGGAAAGAAAGGTGAAGAAGATTGGAGGGAAAGGGTCACCAAGCTCACAATGGTGGGAGAATGCATTGCAACAGTGCCAAGCATTCAGAACAGCCTCCCTCCACGTCCATTATGGTTCAACCTAGGGTTTTGTGCCCTTAATGGGTCTATATATAGGCAAAGCCACTTAAACACGCAGTATTAGCCTTAATAGCAAAGTAAAAGATCTTGATCTCAAACTTCGGATTCTAGACCTACGCATTTTTCTAAGATTTTTCATATTTTTATTTTATTTTTCGGAGCACCTTTCCGGTACGCGCTTTTCCATAGCCAGTATCAGTTCTGGCAACAGATTACGTCATTTTGACTTGAAACTTGTTTTACAAGTCCTACATAATATTCTAGTAATTATCATGCATTCGTTATAATTTTCCGGGATACTTTTCCGGTACGCATTTATACCGAGTAGCAGAACCGGTATCTGCGCTTTTCTTCCGAAAAGCGACTTTCAGCATTCTTACCCACTAATTGTAATTATTAAAGCCTCATAATAATTATTAGAGTCAATTATGGAATTATTTCCTAATTATCATAATTAATTCGCTAATTACCTTAATTTGCGGTGCGGGTTCTTACACCTTCACTGGAAGAAAATGGACAGACTTCATCAGCCTGTCCACTATGACCCAGATAGAATCATAACTTGCCTGAGTCTTCAGCAACCCCACCACGAAGTCCATGGAAATACTCTCCCACTTCCACTGTGGAATCTCAAGAGGTTGAAGCTTACCAGACGGTTTCTGGTGCTCAATCTTCACTTTCTGACATATAAGACACTTGGACACGTAGACCGCTTTGTCTTTCTTCATGCCCGGCCACCAGAAATTTCTCTTTAAGTCCTGATATATTTTTGTAGCACCAGGGTGAATAGTAAACTGACCCTTATGAGCCTCTGCCATAACCTCCTCATTCAATGGCCCTCGAGAAACTACAACCCTCTTCTGGAACAGCAGCAATCCATCCTCATTCCAAGACACACCGTCTTGGTTTTTCACATATTCAAGGCACTCTCTTTGCACTTGCGCCTCTTTAATCTTTTTCATCAGCTCATTAATCACTTCTGTTGTTTCCATCTCGAGCAGTGCGCCCCCAAATAAGGAGTTCACTCTCAGGTTTCTGAACTTTTCATCACATCATAGTCGCTCATCATCAAGCTGGATAAGCTCACGGATTTTCGGTGCAAACATTGGCTACCACATTGGCCTTGCCAGGATGGTACCTCAACTCAAAGTCGTAGTCCTTCAAGAACTCCATCCATCTTCGTTGTCTCATGTTCAACTTCTTCTGGTCAAACAAATATTTCAGACTCTTGTGGTCACTGAATACAGCAAACTTCATGCCATACAGATAATGCCTCCATATCTTGAATGCAAAAACAATAGCAGCCAACTCCAAGTCGTGAGTCGGGTAGTTCTCCTCATGAGGTTTCAACTGCCTCGAAGCATAAGCAACCGATTTCCCTTTCTGCATTAGCACACAGCCTAGCCCCTTACCAGAGGCATCACAATAAAGCTCAAACTGCTCCGCAGGATCAGGAAGGACAAACACAGGAGCAGTAGTCAGTCTCTCCTTCAACTCCTGGAAGCACTCCTCATACTCATGTGTCCACACGAATGGAGTCTCCTTTCGGGTAAGGCGAGTCATCGGTAACACCATCTTGGAGAATCCCTCAATGAGCCTCCTGTAGTACCCTGCCAAACCTAAGAAGCTTCTCACTTCTGTAACCGTCTTGGGTCGTTCCCAATCCATCATGGCCTCAATCTTGTTAGGATCAACTGCAACTCCATCAGCGGAAATCACATGACCCAGAAATTTCACCGACTTGAGCCAAAACTAACATTTCGACGGCTTTGCATAAAGCTTTTTCTCTTTCAACACTTGCAACACAATCTTCAAGTGCTCAGTATGCTCCTCCTCTGTCTTGGAGTAAATCAAGATGTCGTCAATGAAGACGATCACAAACTGATCCAGGTACAGCTGGAAGATCCTATTCATGTAATCTATGAACACTGCGGGTGCATTGGTGAGTCCAAACGGGATCACCAAGTACTCATAATGACCATACCTCGAGCGAAACACTGTCTTTGGGAATCCTCCGGCTTTACCCGTATCTAATGGTATCCGGACCGGAGATCAATCTTTGAATACACGCAAGAACCCCTGAGCTGATCCAACAAATCGTCAATGCGTGGAAGGGGATACTTGTTCTTCATTGTCACCTTGTTCAACTACATGTAGTCGGTGCACAATCGCAGAGTCCCATCTTTCTTTTTCTCAAATATGACCGGTGCTCCCCAAGCAGACACACTCGACCGAATGAAGTCTTTCGCCGAAAGCTCCTCAATATGCTTCTTCAGCTCTGCCAACTTTGGTGGCGACATCCGATATGGAGCTAATGAAATAGGCCCCACACCAAGAAACAAGTCAATGGAGAACTCTATCTCCCTATGCGGTGGAAACTCAGGAATCTCCTCGGGAAACACCGCGAGGAATTCCCTCACCACAGGAATGCCAATGAGATCCTCCTGTGTCCCACTCACCAAACCCCCCAACATGACATAGCCAAATGCCCCTGCTCTCAAGGACCTCCTCGCCTACAGGACTGAAATGAACGGTGAGGAACTGGCTATGGACCCACCTGGAGACATCACCACTCTCTTGGCACAACAATCAATCAATGCACAGTTTCTGGACAGCCAATCCATGCCCAAAATAATCTCCAAGTTGGCCATCGGCAATCCTATCAGATCTACCGAGAAGTCGCGGCCATCCCACTGAAACGCTACATCACGATGGACAGTGGAGGTCAAACATTTTTCTCCGGTGGCGGTGATCACCCGCATCGGTGGAGAAAGCACAGCACTGGGCAACTCAAGCCCCACAACAATAGAGGTAGCAACAAATGAATGTGTTACCCCGAAATCAAATAACACATCAACAACTGAACCACCAATGGTAACAGTACCTCTGACCAGGTTCGGAGCTCTGTCCGACTGCTGACGATCGAGGGTGTACACACGCCCAGTAGTAGGTGGCACATTTCCTGTATAACGCGCAATATTAGCATTAATAGCTACGCAAAACATTTTAATCCCAAACTTCGGAATCTTAACCTACTCAATTTTCTAAGATTTTTCATACTTTATTTTATTTTTCCGAGCACCTTTACTGTACGCGCTTTTCCATAGCCAGTATCAGTTCTGGCATCAGATCTCATTATTTTGACTTGAAACTCGTTTTACAAGTCCTCCATATTATTCTAGTAATTATTATGCACTTATAATAATTTCCGGGATACTTCACCGGTACGCACTTATACCGGGTAGCAGAACCGGTATCTGCGTTTTTCGCCCGAAAAGTGACTTTCAGCATTATTACCCACTTACTATAATTATTAGAGCCTCATAATAATTATTAGGGTCAATTATGGAATTATTTCCTAATTATCACATTTATTTAATTAATCTCCTTAATTAGCGGTGCGGGTTCTTACACTACCAAGAGCACATCTATACGTTAAATGGTTCATATGTGTTAAAAAAATTTATTATTATTATTATTATTTAATTTTACAAAAGCATTAACCTGCGTGACATGTGGATTCCATATATTTATTATTAACATTTTGAAAAAGCTACTTTTGATGGGTTTTATATTTTTATTTAATTTTATTAATATCACTTAATTTTAAAACTATTTATTTCTAAAACCTATTTAATTAATTGATTTAGTTTATAATTTTGACTAAACCCATAAAAAATTATTAAATTTTAGTATAAAATGCAATGGTATGTAATGGAGCTTGAAATCATGGTTAGAGATATATGTAATGTGTTACAAAGGAAAAATTTTAAAGTGGTGCGGGAGCATTTATTTTGGATGGTCCTTTTTCTTAAAATGGAAGTTTTTTTGGAACATAGATGGAATATAAATGAAAAGAAAAGGAGTAAAGTGGAATTTTATTTTCTAAATTTGGGTAAGGAACATGTGATCGGGTCCTCCCAAACTTTTCTCGTTATAAAGAATCTAAAATTTATCTAACGCGAAACTTTAGCATCTTCAAAATGAGTTCTCCATGCTTTGACATCATCAAAACCATTTACGCATAATCTTCTAGAATGTAGGAGGTTCTTCACAGTTTATTCTTCAAAGCAAGTTCTATTTGTATGTTGATGGAGCTACTTGTGTGGCAACTAAAAGGATTGCTTGTGGTTTGTGATCTCAAAGGAGATTGGATGTGTGTTTTTGCTCTCAATAGTGGTTCAAGCTATGTTTTGGAAGCTAAATTTTGGGGTTGTCTTCAAGGCCTCATCCTGCTGGGAATTATAATTGCTTAGACATTCTCCTTAGCAGTGACTCTAGAGAAGCTCTTCTTTGCTTATTCGGGAACCCTGAAACTTATGGTTTTTCATCCTTGATCAAATGTGTCAAGCTTGCTGCTCAGAAACTTGACAACCTAATCACAACTTTTGTTCCTAGGGAGATTCCCTTGCAAAATTTGGTTTGTCCCTGAGAATTTGATGCACTTTCCTTATCCGCCTGATGTAGTCCTTCCTTCTTGGAAGGCTCTTAGTTCTAGTTTTTTGATAGAGCATGTTTCCTCAAACATGCAACATTTGTCTTTGTAGTTGTTTTTTCTTAGAAGATCCATTAAAATATAGATATTATAAATATTTGTGTTCTATAGTTGATTGCATAGACACTCATCATCCTAAAGATCATTTAATAAAGAATATTTTGAAAAAGAATTTTCAAGAATTAGAATTTAACGAAGAAGAGTTTTGAGGAAAGATATTCTTACTATCAAGATTCTCTACTACTAACTTACTACCTATCTAATCACCATTGAATCAAAGAGAGAGTGTGTTAAATTTTTTTTGAAAAAAATAGAAAATGTTGATCCAACGGTGATTAGATAGGTAGTGAGTTGATAGTAGAAGATTTTGGTAGTAAGAATATCTCTCCTCTTTTTCTTTGGGCTATTTTCCCCCTCTATTACTAAAAAAAATAATATTGAGAGGGCTTGTCTCGTTTGCACTATTTGAACCACCCTAACCCAGGGTTCACATACAAGAATAATTGGGCCATCGGCACTACCCCTTTAGGCCCATGTCCATGTGACCTTTTTCTTGTTCATGTTTTACGGGCCCCAGAGTACACCGAAATATTATCATTTGCTTCGAAATCTTGACCCTGATCTTTTGCATAAGGTTACGATATCTAACTTTATATGTTACCCTTATGTGTTCCGACGTATCTAACTTTTTGAATAAGGTTACGATATAAATACACATTTAATCTACGTATTCCAAGCTGTGTCTGCAGAACTTTCCCTTATTTCAACAACTTTATTTGCATTCTTGACTTTTAATATTTTTTTTTCTCCCTTAAAGAACTACAATGCCAAAATAAATAGATTGATTCACTTGTCACGATAAATTGGTGTATAAGATAGTACACATATCCGTAGTTTGGATCCTGAAAACATGAATCGAAATCAATAAAAAACATCTTAATTATCTAATTACTATACCCGATAAATGAAACTGATTTCAAGATATCATTAACTCGTATAAAACAATTTCTTAACAATATCCTTTTTGTAATAAAAAAAACTGAGAAAATAATTAAAGAAGAAACATGTCAAAAACATTATCTTTATACTTTCATTAGGATATTATACAATTAAGTGAGTCACTTCTCATGAGAAAATCTTAACAAAGAAATACTCTGTCAGAGTGACTTCTTACAAAATCATACATATGATATTCAAACCTAATTTTCATTCTTACCGCATCAATTTTCGTTCATTTCTCCCCCAAAAACGAGGTGTGTTTCGTATTGCTACTCGTAATCGATTTGTTACTTATATATTAAAAATGCACATGTTTTATGTATAAAAAATAAAAAATGTACATGTTTCCGAGATCCGGGTCAACAATGAGCAAGACCGAAGCCCAATAGCAGGATTACACAACGAAGACAAATAGTTGAAGAATGTGAGATAATAATTAAAAGATCTATCTTTCAGATCTTTTTTTTTTTTTTTTTCATTTAATTCGGATTTTACTCTCATATGCGAGGAACCTGATCCTTAGCAAAAATCTTCTATTATATTAACTGGCATGACACTAAGCAACATAAACATAATGAGCTCTCAGGGGAATCAAATGAAGCTCCTGGCGGACATTATCATGAATGGGATAAGTTAGATCAATCACATCAATGGATCCAATATTATATCTTATCTAATATTATATCAATTGAATTTTACTTAATTCATTACCAACCAATATGAAACTCTGTTATACTTTAATGGGTTTAACATTTATCATGTCACATGACCACAAAAAATTTCTTACGCACACAATATTTTGTAGGACCCGCAGTAAAAAAAAAAAATTGTGGCACGCAAAACGAATCTCTATAACATAACACAATCATTTTTCCTACGATATAAGTATTATAAAACCCTACTTGAATGTGTCAACAATCAGATTTTGGATCAGTTCAATACAATTAACCGGAAAAAAAAAATTCACTTCTATGTAATTGTTCGTGATATTCATTATCTTAATTCATATAAAACTGTAAAAATGTCAAATTTATTAATGGGAAAAGTGTTTATCCTTCTAAATGACACAACTTATATCATTTCACTCTCACAAAGAGGTGGGACCCACACCTTTATTTTTTTGTCAACTCTCTTTCCTCCTTTATCTGTCTCTTTCTCCTTCTTAAAATGACACAACTTTACACCATTTAAAATGACACACACTTTACCCTTTATTAGTATGATGAATATAAAACAAAAATTTGTTAAATTCAGATCATTGATTAATATCCCATACTTTCTCCAAATGCAGTACATGAATATGTGCCATCACTATCTTCTAGTTGAGAAACTTATTCCATCCCCCTCTTGAATTTGTCATTTGAGCTTAACGACTTGAATCACAAACTACTCACTAAAAACTTACATTACCGAACAAGAACAAAGATAAGAAAAATTACTCCTCCCCACCAATTCTTTGATTATACCACCCCCAAAGGAAAATTACAATTCACATTAACAAGGATAGAAAAAAAAAATCTAAAAAAAGTTATTTTATCATGGAGAATTTATATTGTCAAAGATATCAGCAGGAGGAATGAAATGATCCACGGAGAGTCCAGGTACATTAAACATAACATCATCAATGGTCCAGATCTCTTCCATCCTGGTTCTGCTATGCTGCATCGAGAGTTCACCGAACCGGAACACCGTCGCGATGGATCGCCCTTGATGCGCGATCAAGACGCCATCAACGTCTCGATAGTCGCCGATGCTGCTTCCTATGGTGGTCTCCCAATACACCGTATCATTCTCTTGGGTTGGAACCCTTGTGAGGTGTGAGTCTTCCAAATATATGAGGAGCCCACTCTTTTGGCAAAAGTAGCCATATAGTATGTGCCTTATCACCTCTGCGGGCCCCTCACTCCTTTCAATCACGGCCGCACGATCAGCGCAAACCTTTAACACAAAGCAATCAACCGTCCCGATTCGATTCTCGCCCAAGCATTGTGCATTTGTGAATAAACTTGCTGTGCTCTTCGGATCCAAGCCCTGTAACGTGCATCAAGAAAACACAAGGGCTTGATTTAGTTGTATGTATTATTAACTTTGATGAAAGATATATAATATTCTTAGCTGTTGTATATTCAAATTAAGGTTTCCTTACTATATGAAATCCTTACCAAAAATATAGCAAAAGTTATGTATAATGTATAATGTGTTGCAAAATCTTATTATCTCTATTTTCAGGGAAGACCCGAATGCCGTTGGTGATGTCAATTATGATTTTGTATATCTCAAATTTTTTGTTTACCCTTCATCATAATAATATGAAAAATATAACCTACGTGAATCAACTGATAAGAAGTTATTTTAGTTTAATCAATGATATAAGTTTAAAAATATCTAATAGCCCAATATAACACACATTGAATTTATTTATCATTTTATATTCTATTTACAATATTTTAAAAAAATCTAATCAAATGTGCTATGTTCATAAACGAGGAAAACCAATGATATCTTATCCTAAGCCTAACATTGTTGACGGGAGAAACAAGTACAAATGGGAAAGGGCATATTTAGGCAGGAAAGCAGGGGCAATAATGGAGTGGAGGAAGGACTATTCATTAAAGTGCAAAAAGGAAAAGTTAAAGCAAAAGGATTATTCAGGGGTACCCTTAGCTACCTGCAAATAAGTTGCAATCCCAAGATCATGACTCATATGAGACATGACAATAATCATAGATGACGTCAGATTGACAATCACGTGGCATGTAAGTATCCTAATTCCTAAAGAAACAAGTCCCCATTTGTAGGGTAAAGCGTGGGACAGTTTCTCCATCATTGTCAGCTCGAAATATACCATTCATTGGGATTTCAATTTGTTTCTCAATCTTTATCTTTGTTTGGTACAACTTGCTTTGAACCCTAGGCCTTTGTTCCCCCCAAGCCTCAATTCCAACAAATAAAGCCTACCCACCAACCAATTCACGACTAGTTCAAATTTTGTTTGGTGCCTAATAAAATAGAGAATAAACTTTTTTTATTTTTTTAATAAAATTTCTGTTTGTACTAAGACAAGTATTAACTTATATAGAAAAGTGGGACTCTATGAAATCAAACACATTCTTTTATGATAGATAACTTATCTATATTTGCTCACAAAATAACGTTATTTTGGGTTGAAAAATTTAAAAATAATAATAATAAAAACTATTATAATTCTGAAATAAATCATAATTATAAAAATATCTTGATACACCATTCTGAACTGAAGGTAGATAAAGCGAATCCTTTATATAACGCTATACAATTATTGAAATTTGTGGGGTACTTAATGGGATAATTAAGGTACATATAATTACCCATTTGTGTGGTTATACCTGAATAATGCGACGCAATGGGCGTTGGGGGCCTTTGGCTGCGTGTGTTCCTAGCCATGGTGTGTGTCGCCACACGGTTTTGCCATTGCTACCAGCAACCACCTTATGGCCACCAACCACCAATTCAAGTGACCACATTCCTGGTTGCATTTGCCAAAGAACAAAGCATCCATTTTCACTGCTTCTTGTCCCTAAACACTTGACATTCTTCCCAGACGAAATCTCAGTCTCACAGCGAATCATCTTCACCATCCCAGTTGCATACATGTTTTTAGTGTCCTTTTGCTGTTTTAGGCACCCAGTTGCAGCCAAATACTGCTGTATAATGTATTTGGCAGTTGAAGTTTCCTGTTTCAAGTCACATTAACCAAAACAATTACCCAACCATATCATACAAAAAATGATAAGTTGTTAATTAAATGGCAAATATCTCTGCACAAGTCCTTCACTCTTTCGAGTCAATCTTTATACACAATCTTATCTTTATATTTTTATAAAGGGTTTTATAATTCTCATTTAACATGATAATTCAATTTTTACTACACACCCTTCGATTTTCGTGCCGACATGAGTTCTACATATAATTTTTTTTTACACATGGGTCCCACATGCTTTTTATCTCTACAACATTGAGATAGAATTATAAAACCCTTTTATAAAAATGGTCACAAAGGAACAATTTGAGGCTTGTCCTTATAAACATAAAAAAGAGCATAAAAAAGAAGAAGAAAAATTGCAACATTAGAGAGAGCTTACAAATGGGGTATCTTTGATGTGAATGCTAAGAGAGGGATCATGGGCAGAGGGAATTGGAGCCAGAGGACAGCCCAATACACCAAGCAATAACCTCAAATCTTGTGTCTTGGCATGCATAGTTCCATAGAATGATTGTGAAAAGCTGCTTCCAGGGGAGATCTTCTGAGTCCTGAACCATTCCCTTATGACTTCCCAAGAGCTCTCTTTTTTGGTTCCTTCTTCTTGCATCTCAGGATCAGGGCCTTCCATTAAGGGTGTCAATGGCTGTGGAGCCCAACTCTGGCGCCAACGTGCTCTGGAACCCATTTGTGGTAAGAGTCTAAGAATAATTAAGAGGAGGGAATTGAATGCAGGTGAAGATAGAGAGAATGATACAAGGAGGAAAAGAAAGAGGTATCAGAAAGTGGATGCAGTTTTGGGGTTTAAAAGAGAGAGAGTGTGTATAAGGGAGTGATAGTTAGCATATTGTAATGTGTGGGGAAGAGACAAAAGCGACATATTATCTGTTCAACGGCAGAGACATGACATTAATTATAATAATACAAACTCGCATGTTGGGCTGTCTATTGCTTTATTCCACTTGCTTTGGGACTCACTCTTGTCGTTACATTTTTATACTATTAACTATTTCTTTTATGGCTTTTATGTTTATTATGTTGTAGGAAAAGTGATTGTTGTAATATTATAGAGATTCGTTTTACGTGCCATTTTCTTTCTTTCTTTATTTGTTTTAAAATGTGTGGGCCCCACAAAATATTGTGTATATAGAAAAATTTATTTTATTATGTTAAAGCAGGAAATGAAAATCTTTCTTTTATTCTCTCCATTTACCTATTTCCCATGCCACCACTGGTCGCTTCGGGATTGGCCTACCACCTTTGATCAATTACTACCTCTTTCCATTATTTTTTATAGGATTAATAGTTTATCTCTTACACATATAAAGATCTGTGAGATTCATATTTTTTTAGTTTCCTTTTATATGACTCCACATGATCAGCTTCACACAATTTTGTATAAGATAAAATTATTTACTACGACATGAAAAATATTAAACTTATTTTTTTAATATTTGATTTTTAGGAATACCTTTATAACTTGTCATATATTTATTGATTCTTCGTTGATACACACTAATTCTTATTGTACTTAATCATTTTTATCTTACCTTTAATTTTATATGTAAATAAGATTGATTTATGTGCAGAGACTGTTTACTTTGTGTAAATGTATCTTCTTTATTCACGAATCCTGCAGTTTCATCTTATAATTTACACAAACAGAGATATTTTTGCGTTGCAGATATATATGTTGTGCGAGTAACGTGATTTAAAAAGGATCTGTGATGACAATTTTGTATAATTATACTCATATACGTTGTTTTATTTGGGAAATCTTGTATTGTTTGGAGAGAGATAGAGACAGAGAGAAAAGATGAGAAAATCAGGCAGAAATGAGAATTCAATACTATTTTTTACGTAATTTTCATTTCTTATTGTTTGTGTAAAACTGAGAGTTAATAAGTTTATATAACAATAGCATAGGATCAAAATCCCCTAATTAATAGAAACAAATATATAGACAACTAAAGCAAATCCCTAATTGATTGGAAAGCAATTTAACAATAGTTGTGGATCTAGAAGGGCTTAATATGATAATCTTTCAAGTGGCTATTTGTGTGTGGAGAAATGACCTGACTTTTCAATTCCGGATGCAGGTTGCATTGACGAGGGATCGTGAAGGGTTGTAGATAGAGGTGTAAATAAGTTGGGTTGTGCTAAGTTTTGGTCTAAATAAATTAGGTTTATGTAAAATATTTTGAGTCTAGTTAGGCCTATTAGCATATTGTAGGCCATATTATAGGCATAGCCTGACCTATATTTAAATACCAAAAGGCCTCACCGCCATATTAGTATGTTTAAGTCTATCATTTATAAAAATTAGAAATAAAATTTATAAAATTAATTTTTAATTAAAATTAAATAAATAATTATTTTAATTAAAATAAATAATATGATATAGACTGACTTAGTACATCAAACTTTATAAAAGTAGGCCTATAGTATGTTTTATAAATAAGTTTTTCTTAAGGTCCAAGCCTGTTTTGTTTTATTAAATACATTAGATCAAGTCAAATGGTCGTAGAACCTTGATAAGTCGTCTGACCCATTTAACGCATACATCTACCGTCTCAACTCTCGCCAAGTGGGTCGCATAAGGTGTAGGTGACTAGTTTACCATTTTGCACTGGCATTAATTGTAGGGATGTGCATGGGTCGAACCGAACCACATTTTTTGAAAAACCGAATCGAATTGGTTTAAATGGTTCAGTTCGAAAGTGGTTCGGTTCAGTTCAAAACTGGTTCGGTTCAGTTGGAAACGGTTCGGTTCGGTTCGGAAGTTGTTCGGGTCGACCCTATTTTGAAAAAAAAAAGGTTAATTTTTTTAAAAATAAAGGTATAAAAATCAATTTGGTTCGGTTTGAAAACAGTACGTTTCGGAAACTGTTCGGTTCGGTTCAAAATATTTTGGTTCCGAAATTGGTTCTAAAAATTGATTCGGTTCATGAACTGGTTCTTTAAAAACCGGTTCGGTTCATGAACCGATTTTTAAAAACTGATTTTTTTAAGAGCGATTTGGTTCAGTTTATGATTCGATTCAATTTTTTGATTATTTTGCACACCCCTAATTAATTGTCTTGCCTTAACAATAATGTCAAGGGGAGATGCAATCTAATTGTTGCATAAGGTGAGATGTAAAATGGTAAGGCCGTGGTTGCTTGAGTGGCTTTACGTGTTGCGTCGTGAGGAGATTTACGCATGGTAGTGTCTTAACTGAGAGTAGTTATAACCTAGGAAATAACATATATCCTTTTAGAAGATATAAGTTTATATTCTTTTAAATCCTAACCCTCCGTTCATCAACAGTTATAATTTATTGGCTCAAAATTATTAATTAATTAATAATAGATTTGGCTTATTAAGTTTGACCCAATAGATTATAACTGTTGATATACGAAAATCAACGGTTAGGATCTAAAAGGATATAAACTTATATCCTTTAAAAGAATAGATGTTTTTCCCTATAACCTATAAAGTATCGATTTCGTAACAGTATTTTCGATACATTTCCGACACGATATGTTGATATGCTATTTTTTTTTTAGTACAGTTGATATGCTATTTCAAAAATACTATCCGACATGTTTTAGTATTAAATTATATTTTTAATATGAAAAAGGTATTTCAAATTAACAAAATATAATAAAAGGAAAATTAGAAGTACAAATAATAGATTATCAATATAAAATTTAATAAAAGAAAAATCATAAGCACAAATAATATTTTTAATTTTGTGTATGTGAAATATATAATTAAATTAAAGTATAATTATGCATACAAATTATATTTTTTTGTGATTAAAATCTATATTAATTTTACAGATCACTTATTTATAAAATATGCTAAAATATATTATTAAAAATAGCTATTAAAGTTTCATTTCATTTCATTAAAAAGATAAGTTTTTAAATTTTAACTTAATCCAAACCAATATATAAATTATATCGGCCCAAACCCAATCGATGTTAAAAAAAGACTTTTAATCATCCAATGCAAAACTTTACTTTTAACAATTAACACCCTTCCCCTTCTCTATTCTAACTAGCCGCCTCCACTCTCCTCCCTTTCTCTCGTTTACACACGCACAAAAAGAAGGTAAAAAAAAACTCAATCAATGATGCCAAGGAGCCGCATCGCAGGGCTTCAAGATATGACGTGAGACTCTCTTAATATGGTTGTTTAAGCTTAGCCTATTCATGTCTTCCCCTAGACCCATTTGACTCTGATATTAGAGTCGGGTTGGGTCGGCCTAATCAGGTATTTGACTAGTAGGCGAGTTAAATACTTTGAGTCTAAGGTACTTGGTGTTTGGCTAGAGGCGAGTTGAGTACTTTTGGTCTGAGTATGTTGATAGAGCATACCAATATTAGGTTTCACATGAGTGGGAGATTATTGAGATATTTAAGTGTGATATCTATTTAGCATACAATTAATCCATGATCAAATAAGAAAACTTTTACCCATTTAATATCTAATCCTATTTGAAAAACAGGTATGCTAGCTCATTTTAAAATTGAAACTTTAATGAATTTAAAAAAACCTCGAGTACCAAAGAAAACAAAAAGGAATATTACTCATTTGAGCATTTCTTGATAAGATGGAAAGTGTAAATTAATTAGTTGTAAATTCAGTTAAATGACATAAGCTTGCTTTTGAATCAACCTAAAAGAAGCTCATCATCTGAAAGCTAGTACAAGATCATTTGTTTTTGTTAAGTACAATATTATTAAAGTGTGACTGCAGCAAGCAGGTCACCATTTGGGGCAGAGAGATGAGGATCGTGTACAAAGTTCGAGTAGTGGATCTATAAGTGCTGCAGTACTGCACGCCTGCACCTGATTCTATGTAATATATCTTCTTTTTTGAGGTAATCTGTGATCTCATTCAACAAAGATTTTGGTTAACAGAACTTATCAAATCCCAAGGATCATCCCAAACTAATCATCATGGCATCTTCCTTTGATCATGATTCCCCTTAACGTGGGCCCTCGTTTCAATCTCATTTATTAAAACTTTTTTTTTTTTCATTTAAGAAATGATATGTTTAGGAATTTGTTTTTTAAAAAAATTACTCACTAATTCTTTTAGGAGTATTGAATAGTATCTTATTTCTACTACAATTTTCGGATTAATCTAAATAAGTTCATTTAAGGTCTTTAAATATTTGAAAAGATAAAATTCGTGGAAATATTATTATTCTTCTCACTTTTTGCTGATAATATATATATATATATATATATATATATATATATTAAAAATTATTTATTTTTAATACATGCAATGTTACATATAATCTTTTTTAATAATCGATGTTCAATTCAATAACTTTTATATAAAAAAAATCTTTTTTTCTTATTTTTTTAAAAAAAATTAATAGATAAACTTAAATGTAGGAAGAAAATTCATGGAATCATTTAGATGTACAAATTGCAATAACCTTCTTCGAGTTATAACCAGATGGGATGGGTTTCTTTCTTAATATTTTAAATTATAGTAAGATTTGTGTTATATTCGTTTCTGATAAAAAAAAAATCCACTAAAAGATGCAAGAATCCATTGGTATGTTTACCTTTTTCTTATAGTGACACACATATGCAATCTGTACGGAAAATGCTGGAATGATTGCAATGAAATGGAACTCATTTCCTTTGCAAGCACATAATTTGTGACCTATTCTTCTATGACATAATAGGTGGATTAAAAAGATAATTTATCTATTTTTTATTGAGTGGTTGTTGACAGTCACTCTATAATGCTCTCGAGCCCCCTGAAACAACATCTTTTTCTTGAACAGTACTGCTGATTCTGCGCAGATATTTACACGCATATGAAACTCTTTCATGTTCCTCTCCACTACCACAACAACAAGGGTGTTAAATGAATTAGGAGGATTTTAGGGGTATTAAGCTCTGAGTTTACATATCTAAAATTGATTGGTGGCACCAGAATTGAATGAAAGCTCATTTAATAAAAAAAACATTATGCTCTAATAAGCTCTGTCATAGAGCCTCTTAGGCTGGCCTAATATTTTTTTATATTACTTGTAATAACTTTTCTTTCTCTTCAATCCATATCACCACATTTTATTGGTTAAACAGACTTTTTTAACAATTTTGTATATTATGTTATTTGGATATACATTAAATTTATAAACATTTATGTAATTACTAGTGTTGTTGATTGTATATTCTGTTTGAATAAATTTTTGTTGTCTTATTTTTTTTTAAACAAGCTAACAAGGTAAATCATGCTTTTATTTTTTGTAAATAAGTTAGGCCATAGGCTAGTAATTATATTTATAACAGATAACAGGTTTAGTTAGACTGACACAATTAAACACATGCTTAGCTTATTAAAATCAAAACTCGGCTCGGCTCGGGCCGTTAACACCCTATGCAACAAGCATCTATCAAGGAGTCAAAACTAAAAGAATTTCTTCACACCATTTTCTTACAATAGAAAAGTATTTCTTCATTCACAAGAGATAAAATTATTTTCAATGAGCTCAAAAAGAGATCATTTTAGGGTTATAAGATTAAAAAATTATAATAATAAAGACTAATATAATCCTGCAATATATTACAATTATAAAAATACTTTGATTTTCGTCCTAAAACGACGTCACTCTGGACTCATCAGAGATAATTTATTTCCTTGAGGAATCTTTACCCTATATACATATACATATACATATACATATACATATACATATACATATATATACATATACATATACATATAGGGAAAATTGTTTGTCATTTTAAATGACATAAAGTTATGTCATTTTAAGAAGAGAGTTAAACACAAAATAAATTTTTTTATTTAAAATTTAAATTAAAAAAAAACCACCTACTTTTTCTCTCCCATGATTTTCACTTTTTGTGTCTATATCTCTCCTAAAATAACATAACTTATGTCATTTAAAATGACAAACGCCAAACCATATATATATTAACACATTTTTTCTTTTTTCTTTATATTTGAAAAACTATTAACACATTTTTCTTACGCTGCCTTTTGTTGATTATAATTCAATTCTTTTAAAAAAATGTTAAAACAATTAAAAATTGAAAAGAATTATCAAATTAATGCAAGAAGATGCGCATTAAAAGGTGCGCGTTTAGCCACGATAATTTTACTCCGATTTAACCATGATTAATGTTTACTCAATCTGAAATGTGCATCAACACAATGCGCAATTTAAACGCATATACTAACATGAAAAAAAATTTAAAGGAGCTACATAACACTAC
>JAVKPL010002859.1:0-18958 GCA_032173675.1 Gastrolobium villosum
TAACGGTGAGATTGATTGGTAGTCACTTGGTAGTAACGCAACTTGGTTGTCATAATATCCTTCCCCAAATAATTAAGATAACAAGTAGAGAGATGCACCTTCGTCAATAGGGTTTAACATTGAATAATAATATTGGAGATAGGTTATTACTAAGGAGTTTTTTTTTTTTTTTTTACAATCTCTTACGATGATATCTTAACATCGTTGATTTTCGCCAATCAACGGTTATGATTTTTGTAAATTAAACTCGTTAATTAATTATTAATTCACAATAAATGATAACCGTTGATTGACGGAAATTAACGGTGTTAACATATAGTTGTAAGAGGTTGTAAATAAAAATGTTGTAAGTATAACCTTCCTCTTAATATTGTATTATGAAACTGTAAAATGAAAAATCAAATAAGAGTGAGAGTAATACATGTTTTTTATTTTTATTTTTATATATGGGAAGAGTAATACTAATACATGTTTTTATCACATGTATTTTTATACATTTCAAGAGTTTAAGAATGCATTTTTTAATAAAATGTTTACCACTTGTTTTTAATACATTTAAAGAATTTTATCTCTTTTTTCTTTGGAGATACTCGATCGATTTATTGCTTCGCGATTAGTCCAATTCGAGGCGGGTCCTATCAATAACGCTTTAAATTCCTTTCAAAGACAATACTATGGAGATTTGAACACATGCTCTCACATTCAGAATTTTATCTCTATAAATATAAATAACTTTAAGAAATAAATTTCAATATAGGTAATTATTTTTCTTTGAAAAAATATTGATGTTAAATAATGTTTTATTAATTTTTTTTGTCGTAATGACATTTATTATAGTTACTGGTATTGTTCATTATCGAGTTTGTTGATTAGAAAATCTTTTAGGAAGCATTTGGTAGAGGAGAAATTTTTTTAAATTCGGGAAATAATTATTATTGGAATGTAGTGTGACATATATTTAGTCTGGAATATTAGTAAAAGATGTTTGGTATGCTAAAATTTTCTCGGGAATTTATTGTTTACTTTATAAGTGTGTGTTTGGTTGGTTGCGAAATATTAATGGAAATGTGACGTTATTTTACGCAAATAATCCCACTTTAAACTGTACCAATCTGTTTACTGTTTTTATAAAGGTTAATTTTGTCTAAAAACATTTCCCTCAATTTCCCGTTTCCCGGAAAACAAAACATTCCATCCAATTTATGGAATTTCAATTTTGGATTCTGTACAGCAAATTGCACTTTCCATGATTTTCCGGGAAACCGTTGTGGGGCGTTTGGTAGAGGATAAATTTTTTTAAATCTGGGAAATAATTATTACTGGAATGTAGTGTGAAATATATTTAGTCTGAAATGTTAGTAAAAGATGTCTGGTATGCTGAAATTTTCTCGGGAATTTATGATTTAATTTATAAGTGTGTTTGGTTGGTTGTGAAATATTAATCGAAATGTGAGGTTATTTTACGAAAATAATCCCACTTTAAATTGTACCAATCTGTTTATGTTTTTATAAAGGTTAATTTTGTCTAAAAACTTTTCCCTCATTTTCCAGTTTCCCGGAAAACAAAACATTCCATCCAATTTATGGAATTTCAATTTTGGATTCTGTACAACAAATTGCACTATCCATGATTTTCCCGGAAACCATTGGTGTATGGAATTTTTTCCTTTTTGCTTTACCAAACATGGATTTGGTATTTATCTAAGCATGCTTTCATGGGAACCAATAAAAAAACCCCGTAACAAACGCCCCCTTTTGTGTCTGGAATTTTTTGCTTTTTGCTTTACCAAACATGGATTTGGTATTTATCTAAGCATGCTTTCCCGGGAACCAATAAAAAAACCCCGTAACAAACGCCCCCTTAAGAGAAAATATTTATTATTTAAAATAAAATGATTAGGTTTTGGTATATATTTGTTAATATTTTACATTGCTCCCGAGAAAGAGAGTATTACAGATTAGAGAAAATATAAAAACTAATAAATATATATTAAAACATGATTGTTACACTTAAAATTATATAAAATTATGTTAATATTTTTATTTTTGTAACTATATAAATTTTAAAAAAAAGTTTTAGCTCTGAAAATAAATTTAAACATCGATATCAAACTAGTTTGAAAACAAAAGAAATAAAATAACCGAGTATTAATAAGAATATAAGAAGTGAAACAAAATTCCTAAACACTTTTTGAGCTGAAAATGTACTAAATTAGGAGAATATATAGGCGTTTTGTAAACTAACTTCACTTACATATATATTTAATACAAATAATACATTACAATAAAATTAGGGTTTATTATTTTTCATATTGTAAAAGATAAACGCATCTCCTACACATATAAAAATATGTGACCCATAATTTTTCTTTATTTTGCATTCTTAAAAATATGGGTTCATTTTTTCTGCAGTGACTGCAGATAAGTTATCTGCAGTAAGCCCAATATGACGTCGTTTTGGGCGGAAATCATGGTGTTTTTATAATTTTAATTTATTTCAGGATTATAATAGTCTTTATATTTATAATTTTTTAAGTTTTCAATACCAAAACGACGTCGTTTTGGAAATAAATGCAGATAACTTATATGCAGTAATATTTTTCCCTAAAAATATACCAAAACGACATATTGGAAATATGAAGAAAAATATCCAATTGGAAATACCACCTTGTCGTGTGGTATTTTGATTTTCCCATCAAATTCAAATTTGTAGCAATTTTACCCCAAAATTTTTCCAATAATATTTCAGTTCCGAAGCAATTTTTTTTTTGACTTTCCCGAAAAAATTACTTCCCAACCTTTCCCACCATTTCCTATTTAATTATATTTTCGTGATAATTTTTTTTTCTCCACTGCAAAACGCCCCTTACAAATATGTTTACATCAATTTGGTATTACAATCACACAACGAAAATAAACTGGGTAACGACAACCTTGAACGAGAGAGAGAGACAGAGAGAGAGACATAGAGGTTGTGATGTTCATGCAGCTGTGGGTTTCTTTTTCCCTGTAACTGTAAGTCGTTGGAACTCATTTGTTTCTCCTATGCTTTCTTCTATCCGTTGAAGTTTTTTGTGTTTTGAATCAATCGAAACCCTTTTCGTAATGCCTTCAAATTTTTTTTCGCAATTGTTTGCATTTACTTTTCCTTGCATCTATTTTTTTATGAATGATTTGCTTATTATGATGCATCTGTGAAAACTAGGGTTTGAAGGAGGAAAGGGAACCGAAAGTAGGTTTTTCTGTTGGTGTTCAACTGTGGAAGAGGAACAATGTCAGTGACTGCAGGTGTTAGTGATACAATAATAGCTGTTAGGGATAAGCTTAGAGGTAAAATTGGCCAAACAAAACTTAAGAGGTATTGGCCTGGTAAAGTTCCTGAATGGGCTGATGATGAGAATGAAGAGGTTGTTGATGTTAGGCCCACCAGGGTTGGATTTGGAAGAGGAAGATGAGAATTGCTTTGGCGGAACGAAGAAGACAACTTAAAGCAAAGTTGCTTCAAAGAGAAAAGGAAGAAGCGCTTCCTCAGGAAGAGGAGGAGGAGGAGGAAGAAGAAGAGGAGGAGGAGGAAGAGGAATCTGAGTATGAGACTGACTCCGATGAGGAATACACGGGAGTGGCTATGGTGAAGCCTGTGTTTGTTCCCATGTCGGAAAGAGATACTATTGCTGAGCGTGAGCGTCTTGAAGCTGAAGAGGAGGCCCTTGTGGAAGCAAGGGAAAGGAGATTGGAGGAAAGGAGAATTGAGATGAAGCAGCTTGTTGTTGAGGAGGTACGGAAGGATGAAGAAATCCAGAAAAATTTGGAAATGGAGGCAAACATTGCTGATATGGATACAGATGATGAACTCACTGAGGCAGAGGAATATGAAGCTTGGAAAGTGAGAGAGATTAGTAGGATCAAGAGGGATAGGGAGGATCGGGAAGCAATATTAAAGGCTAAAGAAGAGATTGAGAAGGTGAGAAATATGACAGAGGAAGAGAGAGAGAGTGGGAAAGGAGGAATCCAAAACCTGCTCCACCACCAAAGCAGAAATGGAGATTTATGCAGAAATACTATCACAAGGGTGCTTTCTTCCAGGATGATTCTGACGACCGAGCTGCCACTGTTGGGTCTGATAATATTTTCGCACGTGATTTCTCTGCCCCAACTGGGGAAGATAAAATGGATAACACAATATTACCCAAGGTTATGCAAGTCAAGCACTTTGGTCGTAGTGGAAGTATAACACCTCACAATTCTAAAATAAGTAATTAAAGTGTTAAGTGAGAAATTAAGTGAAGGATTAGTGAAAATCCCAAAGATTAGGCCAAAATACAAAGAAAGGGCAAAATGGTAATTAGCCAACACGCAACCCTAGGAAGGTAAAAAATTGAGCAGGAGGTCTCAGATGATAAAAATAAGCCTGGAAATGGATTCAGAATGAAAAATTGAGTGGATAGGCAAGTTTCAGAAAAATCAGTGAATAGTGTTTTTCGCGGGGTAAAAATTTTGCAGTCAGATTGCACCATAAAACGTGCCAGTGGAATTTTGAGCTCTAGGTTTCAAATATTGATTTTAAATGGTCCATAGAAATAGGAAATATGATTTCTGATAATATTTGAGGGATTTAAGTCAATCTGTGGAAGTTTGTCAACGGAGCGCGCTGTACCTTAAAGCAGTGTTTTTCCGAACAACCGGAAAGCTCCAAATTTATCCGAGAGAGTAAAATTAAAGGATTTTGTTAAGATGAAAAATTATAATTTCTCATTAGGTTTTTAAATTGTGAATTTTAGTGATGATTGGAGGGAAATTCGGGTGAGTTTTAAATCACGTGGGATCCGGTACCCACTTAAAGTCAATTAAACACTTAAAGGTCCCTGTTCACCTTCTTTCCCATCCGTTCTTCTTCTTCCAGCCGCGGACCAACAGCCCTTTGCCCTCCATTTTTGCGCAAATTGTTCCTTGCCATAAGCCAACCAATTCTCAACCAAATTCAACAAAGTTTGTGTTGAATCTTGATGGAAAACACCTCCTAAACCCATTGGTAGCCTTGTTTAGCCTTGAAATTGAGTGTGTGAGGAGATCCATGCCCATTTAGGCCGCGGTTTGCTTGGAGAAAAGGGTGATCATGTTGATTTTAAATGCTCCAATGGTGGAGTATACTTAGGTGGAGCCATATACCGTGCAATTGGGTGAGTTATTTCAACATTTCATTGGTTAAATTTTGAGTTGTGATAATTGCCCCTAAAGAGGGATTTTGTGATATGTGGTGTTAGAGAGCTCAAATGGAAAATGTCTATTAGATAATAATGTCTTAGAATGATGTATTAATGCTAGAAATGCAATGAAAATTTTAAGCGAAAAAAATGGATTTTTAACTTAGAAAAAAATTGGTGCATGAAATGGATTTTTGAGTTTTGTGTTAATGTGTGGTATAGTGAATTGTAGTGTGATTATATGATGATATGAAGTGATTATGTGAGTGGTGGACCATAGGAATTGAGTGGAAATCATTGGTTTGGACTAACCAAGATTAGGCCATTTATGTACAATTGAGCAAATTGATGTTTTATAACACTTTGGTGTTGTGTTGTGTGATGGAAAAGTTATTAGATGGGTTGTGTGGTGATTGCATGTGGAAGAATCAATGTAAAAATAATAAGTGATGAAAGTGGCAAAATGTGCCTAAAGTGTAATAATTCGCAAAACGTTGCGAAAAAGTCGTAAAACCGAAAAACGGCGATTGAACTAGCCTTTGGGTAACCTAAGTAAGTAAAATAAAATGAGAAAGAAAATTTAGAAAAATAAAACCCAAAATAACCCTATTATGGCCGAACCCTTAGGGGGAGAGAAGAGGAAATTTGACGTTTTTGCGTTTGGACGTATTGTGACTGAAACTGACGGCTGTGCATGGTTGTACAGGTTGCCGTACGTGGATATAGATTTGGAACAGTGAAACAGTGGATTGCCCTTGGTCCTGGATCAAGTGGATTGAGGTAAGTGATGTGGTTTACACATGTATGTTGAAATTCATGAGTGGATTCAAAGTTCTAAGTGTGTGGAACTGTCCTCTGTGTAGGCGTTCCCTGTTAATCAAGCTGCAAGTGGAGTTCTGCGGAGTTCTGTGAAAGGAAAAAAGAAAGGTAACCTCTTGGTACTGGGGCTTGTTCCCCTTTTGTGTTCCACCTTGCTAGTTGATGGCAATGGTAGGAAGTGTGTATGAGTAGTGTAGAACAGCATGAGCATGCATGTGCATTATCACAGTGGGTACTTATGTACCAGATCTCTGGCCAGTAGATATTCTTAGCCTTCGGGCAAGTTTTTCCGGACTTCCACTGGATAGGTCTCCGAGAGGGAGTTCCAGTTGACCCAGGGTCGTGGTGTGTTATCCGAATAGGAGCGCACTAGGTTATCTCGGGTGTATATGGTTGGAAGGGGTACCTTGGTGGGTTGTTCTATGAACACGCCAGGGGTAGTACCCATAGGCGTATAGCCGAGGACATGGCGTGGTATTGGTAGCTACCATCCCGCATGTCGTGGTTGTTCTGATATATTCCCCCTTTCTCTAAATCCTTTGCTTTATCCCGTTTTATAACAGTGGTGTTGTTTTTATGCTATTTGTATACATCGAAGTGAACCATTGGGTGAAGTTTTCTCCAGAACCTCTTGGTTACTGAGATATATCCGTATAACCCTGTCTCGGGGAATTTATTTCAGGATGTACCAGTGGACACGGAGCAGTGGGCAAGAAGCCCGCATGATGACGAGTGGAGCAGTGGTGTATAGTGTACTTTTTGGGTGGCCATTTGGCCCAGGCTAGACTTAGAGCATGAACATGTATATGTATGTAGGAGGAGTCCATTAGCATTATGTTCATGTTATTTTGGCTAAGTTTAGTTTTCATGTCATTTTAGTTATGGATGTATTTGGCAAGTGAAGTTGTAATATGTAAATATTTGTAGTTTAAAGTTAAAGTTGTAAATGTAAATGTAATCGAGTATTGTAAATGTACCATGGATGTATGTAATATGATGGAAGGGCTTTAGGCCTATTGTAGGTTATGATTATTTGCATTATGGTTTATGCATGAAATTAATGTTAGTGATTGAAACCATAAAGGAATTGAAAGTAAACTGTTTATGTTTTAAGTGTATGTTGGATTGGGTTGTAAGTGCCCCAAGGCGTTGTTGGACCTTGTGTGTGCAATGCCCCTCGAGCTCTTGCTGTCCTTAGGGCCCCAGGTGCAATGACCCACCAATCGGAGAATCTGTCCTTATAATTCACGCAAGAAGAGGTAGTATGCCATCGGCTGTACTAACAGTCCCACTAACACGAGGTACTACCTCACACCACATTACTTATACAAGATAATAATAATCTCCGGGAACATAATCCATACGGAGATAGCCATACACTCCGGGCATATAAGCCACACAGAGATAATCACATTCACATCACATCCGTATATAACGGCAAAAGAGTTTAGTATAGACACATAATGTATACTAGTTATATCATACTTATGCACACTTCACCATGACTCTGTAGGTATGGTTCTTTCTTCGAACAGTCTACTCATTTAACTTGACTAGTCATTAGTCCTAGTCCATAACCTAATCATCCTCACATGATTCCATCATCCTTCTCATACTTCGGCACATATTTTACAATTCTTAGTAGTACCCATGCTCGGTATAGTTCTAATTCGTTGTCCATTATGACTCGTAGCAACTATGCTCAACAGTGTAGAAGATCCACTTCATTAAAACAACATCATTTTCCTCTCAACGTTTCACTATGACACCAAGAGTGCCCTCACTTACTAGTCCATGCATTCAGAGCATCAGGACCACCAAATACATCTCAGCTTCGAGCGGTGCTCGCCTACGACTTCCAAGAGCAACACCTCTTAGGATTCAATCCACAAGGGAAACCCAGGGGAATTTGAATTATCACTTCATTATCAACATGTGTGCTAAGGTATAACTTGCACACCGGGACTCCATCATGAATCCTATAACAAATTGAGCGTCCAATGACACTCCAAAGAGACAATCTCTTCAAACATTTCCCATCATAGGGGATTTCACTTACATCATTTTTCTTTTACCAAAGAGTTTACTAATTCATTACAACACAGATATACATATAGGCACCCCCGCCTTCACAAAACATATATATACATATATATATACAAACCATCATGAATATTTTGTATTATTAACTAGCCCTTGCACACATCCCTTAGCCATTATGCCAATACAATAATCACCCTTGGAATTTCCAAGAAACATCTATCATAGATCAGTTCTCTCATGTACATACCTCCTGAATCTCTATCAAGCAATCATTCTCAATTACCACCCTATACATCAATACCCACATATAATTAGGCCACATCATCAACATTTCAATACTACACAACATTATGGAAGCATATTAATACAATTAATACACCACACTCAGTTATATTTTCTCATCTCACATTTGTCAAGTCCAACCATCATTATATTATGGACCCTCATACTTTCAATCAAATTTGTCTAATGCCATCCATGGCAATTTCCACAACTTCTTATATTATACTTTCTATACATTATTATACTCTCTCTCAAGTTCAACCAATATTAAACCATCATGGGCTACAGTCCCACTTTTCAACATTGAATCATCCAACACATCATTTTCATAGTTCTTTTTTGGATCCTCACACTCCTCAATTCAAATTTTGAAGATTCATTTTATTTATACATCCAAACATCTTAATTCATCCAAGTGTATGCCCTTCTCGGGGTCTTATAACCTTCTTATTTAACCCTAAGGTATCCAAGCTTACATATAAGCACTCATATTAAAATTTTCACGAATTCATCGGGGTACCAAGTCCCCCACCATGTCAAAGTTATATCACTAATTTCACATATACTCCATTGTTCTAACTCCCCATACATTTAGGGAAGACTTACCAATATCACCATCACACTATCCACTCAATTCAATAATACTTACTAACCATAAGACCACACATTCAACTATGGTAGCATTCTACCAAAAATGGTTAGGCATACCTCTAAATGTTCTCACTAAGTCCTCAACTACATCAAATTCACTTACTAACATATCTGTCCATGGAGCAGTCAACACTGCACCCACAACAACAGTCTAAGGACTAGCATTGGTGCTCCAGGGTTATCACGAAGGCATCTTATACTGACCACACATATAACACGAAGAAATGGGTTGATCAGGCCCAAACTAAGGAATCACATGTGCAGTACTCAATAAAAGTCTACGTACAACTATACAGCACTCACCACAATCATACGACATTCAGAGTTCCCTAAGAAACTGCGCTGATACCATAAATGTAATGCCCCGATGTTAACCGGTGTGTTATCAAGAAATATTATATTAAGCGCAGTTACAATCACAGCGGTTCATTTATAAAACACGGGTAAACTATTTTCCTTTTTTTAATATCATTTTCTCCAATAAAATAACTGTGATTATAAACCAACACTTTATGCGGAATGATTAATACCAAAGCCTAATACTATACATGTAACGCCCTCTATGCATCCAAGAGAGTCGTTTGCTAAGCGGAATTAGAGTCTTTAACGTCTCATAAGCTACTATACACTCTAATTCCGCTTAGCAAACGACTCTCTTGGATGCATACAAGGGAGGGCGTTACAATACACTCTTTTGTTTAGAGGTTGCCAAGTGGTTCCCATAAACCCACAAGGCTAAAACTCATTATATTCATTCTTATCACTAAATGTCTTAATCATTTTATTTACTCCAATAATTTTAAACCTATCAAATGCTTCTTATTTCTTAGTATGTTATATATTTCTTCATTAGCTACGAGAGGGTTCAAACCACGCTCAATTTGGAGCTTTGTAGCTCAAGTTATGCCAATTTTACTAATTCATGTGTATGCTGACGGGCAACGAGCGCTAAAACGCCCAACTTGAACGTTTTAGCGCCCACGAGCAGAGAACAATTATTTTTCACAGGTGTCAGGGCGCTAAAGCGCCCATACTGGGCATTTTAGCGCCCAGTGGCAGAGGGATTTCCCTTGTTTCTCGTATGCAGGGCAATCTAGAGGCCCATGTTCCCGACCTTCTACAGTCCAATTCCTAACTCCGTTTAATCTCAAATTTTGACACAACATAGAGGGTAACACCATCTTCAAAATGGTGTGTGGCTCATCCATATTGGATCACAGTGGAGGGAGATACATTCTCCCAAATTTGCTAAAAACATGTCAATTTCCCGAAAATTGGCCAGAATTCCCTTTGTTTTTACAACAATCCCTATTCTTGTTCAATATAACCTAAACACATATGGTTATGTAAAATAACATGGGTGGCACACACAAGGACCAACAAGCCTTGGGGCACTTACAACCCATCACAGTCCAGTTTACATGTTCAATTCTTATAAAGTTCCAATCACAAGGTTCAATTTCATGCATTGGTCAATCACATACTTAATCAATCCTAAAATAAGCCTAAGGCCCTTACATCATATCATACATGCTCCAATTACATCATAAGTGGCTATGGACAAAATCCCATGCTCACTCAAAATATACAATTGATCCTAGGCATGAATATACAACAATTACTAAGACTTAGAACATAATCACGAACACTACAAAAGCATGGAAATCACATCATGCAATATGTTCATGACCTAAGTCCCAAAACACTAAATAACATGCTATGTGCACTCAATAGACTCCTCCAAAATGTCATGCTAGCCCAATGCACCACATGCAACAGCCATCCACTAAGTGGGCTTCTTGCCTGAAGCTCCTCCCTGCTCATAATGCCCTGAAATGATGTCCCCAAACGCGGGGTGAGATATACAAATATATTTCAGTAAACCAAGGGTACTAGAGGCTTTCTCCACCCCATGGCTCACTCAATGTGCAAATATAACATTATACAATATGCATGACATACAATATTACCAACAACTGGAGACAAACCAAGAACATCCACAATTGGATTACGTTCGAGGACTCCATCATATAACTCCCGAGACTTTCCTGGTGCCTCTCCCATGGTTGAGACGACTCCATGGCAAAACCCAACTGGAACTCCTCATGAGCCCTATCCAGCGGAAGTCCCACGTTTGGATCATCCTGGTGCCGCTCCCAGAGTCGGCCCCATGGCAAAACCCGAGTGGAATTCCCAGCGGAATTATCCATCGGATGTCCAAACCAACACACGTCAACTGGCCAGTGACCAAACAATTTCACACATAACAAGCAATAAGCATGAAAGCACATAATCACACAATGCTATAAACACAAAATCCAACCACAACCTTCCACTAGGTGTGGTGGAGCACACAAGGGATTAAACCCCAGTTCCAATGGTTTACCTCAACTCCGAGCCAATGCTCCATACGTAAGCTCCAAGCTTAATCCACTTCCATAGCGTCCAAGAGAGGCAACCTATACGATCAACAACACCATTACCTCAATAGGTCGAATTACTCATGCCTATCAATCTAGGGGTATTCAATCCAATTCAACACTCATACTCATCATATAATCACATTAAATCATCATACCATTACTTATCAATCCACTTCTTTCACGATTCAATTTTCACAAATCTTATAAAATTATAAAAATCGCTTGGCATTTAGTAACATATTTACTTTATCTTTTTTTTTAAAAAAAAAGAAGGAAAAAGTGTTTGTCCTTTTAAATAACACATCTTATATCATTTTACTCACACAAAGACGTGGGACCCACACCTTTATTTTATTTGTCGACTCTCTCTCCTCCTTTAATTCTGATGGAGGTCATACTTGGAGAATGTGTAACTGCATGATATCTGGATGGATTCAAAATACTATCGACCCACAGCTACGTCCTTTCATTAAATATTATAGATGTGACGACTTATTAACCTAAGACTATGTCAAATCAGTGCCCTCATCAAATCTCAATCTTATTAGGTAATTTCCTTAATTTTATCCAATCAATCCAATTGAATGGTTTCCCCAATTTCAGCCAATTAATTTAATTTATTGGTTTCCTTAATTTTGTTCAATCAATCTAATTGATTTGTTTCTGTAACACCCCTAAGTTTCTAACAATTTATAATAGCATAAATAAATTCAATAATTTTATAAATAACAGCGGAAGTTCAAATTAATCAAATTTAGGGAAATGTTACCGCCGCACCTGTATAGGGACAAGTGCAAGGCTCTTTATTACATTCAAGTAAAACCAAAGACTAAAGTTTAAATAAATGAAATATGTCTTATTCACATCGAATCAAATATCATTCATAATCTTTATTAAGTTTATTTAGTGGAGTAGTGGGAAGAGAACCATGGTAGACCCGGGAAACCCTGTCAGTCTACCCTGTGACCCGGGAAACCCTGCCAGTCACAAACAAATCACATTGGCCATAATCAATTCACATCTTCCTAGTGTCCTGGATATCCTGCCAGACACCTCTTCCCAAAGTTGCTACTAATATTCCGGGAAACCCTGCCAGATACCACTTTGAGAAGAACGGATATTCTCTGTTCACATCGTATAAATATATCGGAGGCATAAAGCCCAAAGGTTGTGTTCATCACTTTGGGAGGTACCATCCCAAAGCTATCTTCCCACTATTATTTATTACAATCACACACAATCAATTCAATCTTGTCACAATCTTTATAATTGGTAAGTTTTCTCAAGTATTTTTCATAATTTCCAAATCCATCATAATTTTCAAATCCAGTACCCAAAATATCATAATGTTCTTTTTCAACATCTACCAGAGTAAAACCCAAATCCAATCATCATATCAAAGTTTTCCAAAGCAAAATTCAAATATTCACATCTAATAAATTTAATAGGAAACATAACTATAGTGCCCTAAGCATCGAGATTACATCAAAAATTCATATAAAGCTAACCCTTGACTCTCTAGGGATTAGGATTACATATAATAAATTCTATATGACTCTAGAGATTAGGATTGCATTATAACAAATTCTATACGACTCTACAGATTAGGATTAACATAATAAAATTTTCATACACAACAAATCTACAACCACCTAGAAATTAGGATTACCCAATAAAAGTCTCATACACAACAAATCTACAACCACCTAGAAATTAGGATTACCTGTTCTCCTTGTTGGCTACCTTTTAGAAGAAAAGTGATTGGTGGAAGAAAAATGGTTGGTAACCAAATGAAAATAAAATTTGAAGTAAGAAAGGAGAGAGTAGAGGAGAAGAGAAATGGAGAAATGCTGAGAATTGGACAGTGGTTTGGTTTGGTTAGGTTGACTCCTATTTATAGCCGAAATTTTAAAATCGATACATTAATAATGGTCATCACATTTATTCCGATTATAAAAACTACAGGTAAAATTTTAAATATTATTAATATATTAATGGTTACAAAATTAATAATAATAATTATCGTCATAACCAACCACAACTGCTGAGCGTTATAACTACAATCACCACTAATTAAGGTTACACCTTTAAAGTCAAATTATGACACACTATCAGCAATCAATGCCTATAATCCCATACATAAGGGTACATACTACTACTATTATTAATATTATTATTATTATTATTGTTATTATAAATTACTATTCATTTTCTGGGATATTACAATTTCCAATCAATCTAATTGTTTAGTTTTATTTATTTTTTCCAGCTTCAATAAATATAATTTAATGAATGTATTTAAATTCCAATTTCAAATTCAAAATTCAAAATTAGAATTTAAATTAATTTTATTTAAATTCAAATTTCAAATTCAAAATTCAAAATTCAAAATTAGAATCAATATTAATTTTATTAATTTAACATTTAAATTAATTAGGTTACATCAATATATAATATTCAAATTTAATACTTTATATTTATTTTCATCTTTGTATGGTTATAATTTCCCATATTTAATGCTTTCACTTTAAATATGGGGAATCATGAACATAGAAAGATGGAAATAAATATAACTGTTGGATTAACATAATCGATCTAACGGTGAGATTGATTGGTAGTCACTTGGTAGTAACGCAACATGGTTGTCATAATATCCTTCCCCAAATAATTAAAATAACAAGTAGAGAGATGCACCTTCGTCAATAGGGTTTAACATTGAATAATAATATTGGAGATAGGTTATTACTAAGGAATTTTTATTTTTTTACAATCTCTTACGATGATATCTTAACATCGTTGATTTTCGCCAATCAACGATTATGATTTTTGTAAATTAAACTCATTAATTAATTATTAATTCACAATAAATGATAACCGTTGATTGACGGAAATTAACGGTGTTAACATATAGTTGTAAGAGGTTGTAAATAAAAATGTTGTAAGTATAACCTTCCTCTTAATATTGTATTATGAAACTGTAAAACGAAAAATCAAATAAGAGTGAGAGTAATATATGTTTTTTATTTTATTTTTATATATCGGAAGAGTAATACTAATACATGTTTTTATCACATGTATTTTTATACATTTCAAGAGTTTAAGAATGCATTTTTTAATAAAATGTTTACCACTTGTTTTTAATACATTTAAAGAATTTTATCTCTTTTTTCTTTGGAGATACTCCGATCGATTTATTGCTTCGCGATTAGTCCAATTCGAGACGGGTCCTGTCAATAACGCTTTAAATTCCTTTCAAAGACAATACTATGGAAGATTGAACACATGCTCTCACATTCAGGATTTTATCTCTATAAATATAAATAACTTTAAGAAATAAATTTCAATATAGGTAATTATTTTTCCTTGAAAAAATATTGATGTTAAAAATATTTTATTAATTTTTTTGTCGTAATGACATTTATTATAGTTACTGATATTGTTCATTATCAAGTTTGTTGATTAGAAAACCTTTTAGGAGGCGTTTGGTAGAGGTGAAATTTTTTTAAATTCGGGAAATAATTATTACTGGTATGTAGTGTGAAATATATTTAGTCTGGAATGTTAGTAAAAGATGTTGGTATGCTAAAATTTTCTCGGGAATTTATGGTTTACTTTATAAGTGTGTGTTTGGTTGGTTGTGAAATATTAATGGAAATGTGATGTTATTTTACGAAAATAATCCCACTTTAAATTGTACCAATCTGTTTACTGCTTTTATAAAGGTTAATTTTGACTAAAAACTTTTCCCTCAATTTCCAGTTTCACGGAAAACAAAACATTCCATCCAATTTATGGAATTTCAATTTTGTATTCTGTACAACAAATTGCACTATCCATGATTTTCCCGGAAACCATTGGGGGGCGTTTGGTAGAGGAGAGATTTTTTTAAATCCGGGAAATAATTATTACTGGAATGTAGTGTGAAATATATTTAGTCTGAAATGTTAGTAAAAGATGTTTGGTATGCTAAAATTTTCTCGGGAATTTATGGTTTACTTTATAAGTGTGTGTTTGGTTGGTTGTGAAATATTAATGGAAATGTGAGGTTATTTTACGAAAATAATCCCACTTTATAAATTGTACCAATATGTTTACTATTTTTATAAAGGTTAATTTTGTCTAAAAACTTTTCCCTCAATATCCAATTTCCCGGAAAACAAAACATTCCATCCAATTTATGGAATTTCAATTTTGGATTATGTACAACAAATTGAACTATCCATGATTTTCCCGGAAACCATTGGTGTTTGGAATTTTTTCCTTTTGTCTTTACCAAACATGGATTCGGTATTTATCTAAGCATGCTTTCCAGGGAACCAATAAAAAAACCCCGTAACAAACGCCCCCTTGGTGTCTGGAATTTTTTCCTTTTTGCTTTACCAAACATGGATTTGGTATTTATCTAAGCATGCTTTCCCGGGAACCAATAAAAAACCCCTGTAACAAACGCCCCCTAAAGAGAAAATATTTATTATTTAAAATAAAATGATTAAGTTTTGGTATATATTTGTTAATAGTTTACATTGCTCCCGAGAAAGAGAGTATTACAGATTAGAGAAAATATAAAAACTAATAAATATATATTAAAACATGATTGTTACACTTAAAATTATATAAAATTATGTTAATATTTTTATTTTTTTATCTATATCAATTTTAAAAAAAGTTTTAGCTCTGAAAATAAATTTAAACATCGGTATCAAACTAGTTTGAAAACAAAAAAAATAAAATAACTGAGTATTAATAAGAATATAAGAAGTGAAACAAAATTCCTAAACACTTTTTGATCTGAAAATGTACTAAATTAGGAGAATATATAGGCGTTTCGTAAACTAACTTGACTGATATATATATTTAATACAAATAATACATTACAATAAAATTAGGGTTTATTATTTTTCATATTGTAAAAGATAAACGCATCTCCTACACATATAAAAATGTGTGACCCATAATTTTTCTTTATTTTGCATTCTTAAAAATATGGGTTCATTTTTTCTACAGTGACTACAGATAAGTTATCTGCAGTAAGCCCAATATGACGTCGTTTTGGGTGGAAATCATGGTTTTTTATAATTTTAATTTATTTCAGGATTATAATAGTCTTTATATTTATAATTTTTTAAGATTTCAATACCAAAACGACGTCGTTTTGGAAATAAATGCAGATAACTTATATGCAGTAATATTTTTCCCTAAAAATATACCAAAACGACATATTGGAAATATGAAGAAAAATATTCAATTGGAAATACCACCTTGTCGTGTGGTATTTTGATTTTCCCTTCAAATTCAAATTTGTAGTAATTTTTCCCCAAAATTTTTCCATATGGTCAGCCAATCCCACAGCATGAGCCACATTGCCTTGTAAACAAAGCCCATTAATGAGAGTGTTGAAAGTCACCACAGAAGGCTCCAAACCAAGTTTGAAAATAGTCCCCAAGACCGAAAACCCAGAGGCAATCAACTTCAAACGGCAAAGACAATTGATCACAACATTAAGAGTAAAGGTATCAGCTTTTATTCCTAGAGAAGAATACATGAATTTAACTAAAGATATGGCAGTTGTGTAATGATTCAACCTCACAATCACCCCCAACAACAAAGTAAAGTCCACCACAGATGGCAAAGGCTTCATTGTAGCCATAGTTTGAAACAAATCCAATGCTTTATCAACATTCTTCAGTTTACCTGACCTACATTGGTTTCTCATGGAATTCATGAACTGGGTTCTGTAGCTATGCCTCTCAATCTCATCAATGTTTGTGACAGTGACTATGGTGCAACAATAGTACATTGGAAAAGACAAAGAAGATTGAATGGAAACGCAATAGGAGATAGTACCCATGTTTTGAAGAAGACCAAAACGAAAGCAGGAAGCTTTTCTTCGCAGCATTCAAACACAGACTTGATCTAATTTTGGTTCCAAATGTTGGTGCCTTCGTTCCTCGTACTCGAACAATGTTAGAAAATAACAGAAATAGAATCAACAAAACAAATAACATGCTCTATTTTTTGATGCACAATTTGGTAAGGGTTTGGGATTTTGAACCTACAATAATTAGTGGAAGGATATTGTAACAATCAAGTTGCGTTACTATCAAGTGCTTACCAATCAATCTCACCATTAGATTGATTATGTTGATCCAACAGTTATATTTAGCGCAGTTACAAACACAGAAGTTGAGGTACTGCCGAGGTACTGCCGAGATCTGCTCACCAGATTGTAACACCCCGATACCGGACCGGTGTGTTATCAATAATTATGATATTAAGCGCAGTTACGAACACAGAAATTGAGTTAATTAAATTATGGCAAACTTTTTTCCTTTTATTACTTCCTCATTTTAAACAATTAACCATTTCCGTAACTAATCAAAACAACTCCGTAATTGTAAATGCAAAACTCGCGGAAGCACAAACTTACTAATATTCACTATCTTTCTTATTACCCAATAAATTTAAACTTATCTTTTGATTCCCATCTCTTAACATGTTATAGCTCTCTTCATAAGCTACGCGTGGTTTCAAACCGCGCACAATTTGGAGCTCTGTAGACCAAGTTATGCCATTTGTTTCAGCCTAGAAATACCATTATTTTTGAAAATTACACTATGGTAATCGATTACCAGGGGGTGGTAATCGATTACCCAAAGTTCCAAAATGAGGCAGAAGCTCCATTTCGGCGCCCTTGTTCTCTGGTAATCGATTACCAAGGCTCTGGTAATCGATTACTTGGTTCTCAGAGGCACATTTTTCGTCCCCTATTGCATGGTAATCGATTACCAATGGAAGGTAATCGATTACTATGCAGCAAAAGTGACAGATGACAGCTTTTAAGGTACTAAATGAGTGATGTAATCCATCCCTAACACCTTAATACTCCACATAGACCTTACACATATACTAATATAGGCCTTAGGCCCTTCCATTATGCATTTTCTAATACCAATGTACCATTTTACTTCATTCACCAATTGTGTTGCCATATACATATCATATGGCTCATTTTACATCATAAGTGTTCAATGCCTCAAAATACAATATGTGTGGCCATGGACAAGTCCCATGCTCACCAAAATACTAATAGAAACTAAAGCCATAAATATACATCAATCTTAAAGGACTCAACATATAGTCATGAACATACAAAGGCATGGCATTTTCAACATGCACAAGTTCATGATCTAAGTCCAAAATTTTAAACGTTATGCTAAGTGTATCCCAACCGAATCCTCTAATGTGCAATGCCTCCCATATGCACCTCATGCTCCACTCCTCCAGGCTCATGCATACCATACAATATCACAAACAACTAGGCACAATCCAAGAACATCCACAACTGGATTACGTTCAAGGACCCCATCGTATAACTCCCGAGACCTTGCTGGTGCCTCTCCCATGGTTGAGACGACTCCATGGCAAAACCCAACTGGAACTCCTCATGAGCCCTATCCAGCGGAAGTCCCACATTTGGATCATCCTGGTACCGCTCTCAGAGTCGGCCCCATGGCAAAACCCGACCGGAATTCCAGCGGA